>PITA01005334.1:0-43656 GCA_004023965.1 Spilogale gracilis
CCCAGCACCATTTATTGAAGAGACTGTCTTTTTTCCACTGGATATTTTTTCCTGCTTTGTCAAAGATGATTTGCCCATAGATTTGTGGGTCCATATCTGGACTCTCCACTCTGTTCCATTGGTCTATTTCTCTGTTTTTGTGCCAGTACCATGCTGTCTTGGTAATCACAGCTTTGTAATAAAGCCTGAAGTCAGGTAACGAGATGCCCCCAGCTTTGCTTTTCTTCTTCAGCAATTCCTTAGTGATCTGAGATGTATTTCTGAAAATTTGTTTTTGTGGGAGGCTTCCTGAGAAAAAAGATAAATGAATAAAATAATTCCCAAGTAAAATATGAGGTTTTAAAAAAACCCAATAAAAATAGCTATGATTTACTAAGTACCTACCTTAAACCTTTAAACTCTAAGCTTCATGGAGGTAGGCAACCATTTGTCGCCAGCACCCAGAACAATACCAGGCACAGAGTACATGTTCAAGAAATATCAGTACATGTAATAAATTGGTACCAGGCACAATGTAAAAAATATATCTCATTTAATTTACATGTATATCTCATTTAATTCCAACTCCCTCCCTGTTTCCTACCACACACACACAAACATACAACTTCATGAAATAGATATCTTTATCTCGGATCAAGAAAATGATATTAAGAGAGATTGAGTAATTTATTCAAGGATACATGGTTGATAAGTAAATGGTCTCTCTAACTCTAAAATTTCTCTTAATTAGGGTTCTATGAATAGAACAAAATTGGAATGGCTTAGATCATACTGTTCCATCACCAGGGTAACATTTCAGTAGGCTGATCCAAACCAGTGGACTTCAAATAGGCTTTGGGTTGCTGTACATTAAAGGTAATTTATAATAACATAGCTGTAGTAACGGTAGTATATTTTCTGTATATACATGTTTGATTTTTGTTATTGCAGTAGTTATGTTCCATAAAATGGCACTAAACACTGAATTATCCAATTCTCAGCCACTGCTCCTAGAGGAAATACAGGGTTAAGTTCTTGTGTGCCTCTGGTTATAACATTTTGGTCAACCACTCAATACATAACCTGATTTTATGTATGTATCTGTTTAAAGACACATTATTTAATACATACTATTGGTTCATTAACATTGAACTCATAACCAAAAGCACCATAAGTCACGTCTAAACAAAGCTTATCTTGGGCGCCTGGGTGGCTCAGTTAGTTAAGCAACTGCCTTCGGCTCAGGTCATGATCCCGGAGACTTGGGATCGAGTCCCACATCTGGCTCCCTGCTCGGCAGGAAGCCTGCTTCTCCCTCTCTCACTCCCCCTGCTTGTGTTTCCTCTCTGGCTGTGTTTCTCTCTGTTGAATAAACAAAAAATCTTTTAAAAAATCATTAAACAAAGCTTATCTAACACATATAAGGCACACTACAGCCTTTCGCTGCTTAGGAGCACTAGACAACACTTTAGCACTATACTTGGTGGGAGTGGGGCCTCCTAAAAAATAATGACACTAAATAGATCAGAACAAGGACGCTCATTTATAGTATGAGAGCTGAAGCAAGAAGGCAGAGTGTTCCCTTATTTGACCTTAGCTGGGAATATGCACACAAAGGAGACTCAAATTTTTGTTGCTCTGTGAATTCCTGGGAATGACAATGAAAATGCTGTAAGTATTGATTTTGAGATAGCAAATTTTTATGAGTAGGCATATTTGCTAGTATTAGATTCCATGAATTACGAGGATGTTCTCTCTGTGTATGCTTAAGATTTTTAAGGTCCTTTTCTTAATTTTTGTGGGTTTTTTTTTAGTTATTTTTTTAAGTAATTTTTACACCCAATGTGGGGCTTGAACTTACAACCCTGATTTCAAGAGTTGCATGCTCCACCAACTGAGCCATCCAGGCTCAAAGCTCTTTAAAAAGCCATACATTATGCACATTACTTATATCCATTTAAAAGACTAAAAGTGGGTGAATAAGTCATAGAAATCATCCTATTACTATGTCATACACAGAGTCAGTTTCATAGGCATGTGACCGTGTACTAACACACAGACCCTATGCTCAAAGGGGGGCCCTGAACTTGGCTGAATGCCCTACTAGTCCCATCTTGAAATTGTCAATGAATTTTCAATAAGGGGCCCTACAATTTCATTTAACTGGGCCCTACAAATTATAGCTAATTCTAGCTGCATAGCAAGTAAACAGATCAATAACTGGAGGGACAAAAAGTACTATTTATCCAATTGAACAAATCCTTTATTTCACAGCGCCTAACTGATATACTAAAGTTACCATTTGGGGCACCTGGGTGGCTCAGTCAGTTAAGTTTCTGATTCTTGGTTTCAGAGTCATTAGACAGAGCCCCTTGTCAGGCTCTGTGCTCTGTGGGAAGTCTGCTCTGTGGGAAACTGCAGTTCAAGAAAAAATTATTTTCTTCTCTTATCCTTTACCTTAAAAAAATTCTCTTATGATATTAAAATTCCTGGAAACAAAATAAGGATAGGAGACTTAGATCCCATCTGACATGTTGGATTAAAGGAATACAGCCTTCCTTGTTTTTCCCAGTCCTAAAATTTTGGGAGCAGACTTAAGCTCAACCTTCACCTGGGAGCCAAGTCCAGCCAGACCTTCAAGGCAGAAGCAAGTTCTCTAGTGAACTCAGCCCAGCTCAATCCACCACTGAGCATGAGAATAAATGTTTATTGTTGTATGCTGTTGAGTTTTGCAGTGTTATTGTGGCAATAACTGCCTGAGACATTCTTTACCATTCTTCAGAAAATTCTGGTCTTCCTTGGGCTTTGGACAAGGGATGGAGAAAAAAAGTTCAAATTCCATTCTCCCTTAAACCATTTCCTTTTGTTCAGGGACAGCTATTTTCTGCAAGTACAAATACATGTAAGATTTATGTGTTAGCCATAGAACTTTGAAATATACCTCTTCTTGTTTTGTGCATCCAGGAATTACAAACCTATAACTCTGGTGGGTTTCCTAAAACAGTGTTTGTGTGATTTTTGTTGCTTCAGTATGTTTCAAAGTGTACTGTTCAAAGTGTAAACAACCTATAAGTCTAACCATAAATGGACTAATCAAATATATTAAGTCCATATGAAAGACTACCACACTGTCATTAAATATTTCATTTTTATTATGAATGACATACATGTAATGGCATGAAAAATTCTCATAATAGTAAGTGAATAGGCATCAAGATTTATAAGTAATATACTTTTCATTCATTCAACAAATATTTATTAACCACCAGATATGCATTAAGCAATGTGCTCGGTGCTGATCTCAATTTTATTTAACAGCCTTATTGAGATGTAATTAACATATAATAGACTGTACATGTTTAAAGTATGCACAAGCTCGTAAACTTTGAATATCCATACATTAATGAAACCATCATCTCAATCAAGCAAGATAGTGAACATAGTCATCACCCACAAAAGTTTACTCATGTCCCTCTATAAACCCTGTCTGCTGCTGTTGTTTTCTTTTTTTCAATATTTTTTTAAAGACTTTATTTATTTATTTGACAGAGAGAGAGATCACAGGGAGGCAGAGAGAAAGGAGGAAGCAGACTCCCTGCTGAGCAGAGAGCCCCATGTGGGCCTCGATCCCAGGACCCTGAGATCATGACCTGAGCTGAAGGCAGAGGCTTTAACCCACTGAGCTGCCCAGGCGCCCTGCTGTTGTTTTCAACCCCTTCCCATTCCCAGGCAAACACCAATCTGCTGTTACAGTTCAGTAGTTCACATTTCCTAGCATTTTATATGAATGGAATCATATAGTATATATTCTTTTTTGTCTGGATTTTTTCACTCAGCATAATAACATTAAGATTCACCCATGCTTCCATGTATATCAATAATATATTGCTTTTTTGTAACATCAGCAGTGTGCATTATGTGGATATACCATAATTTATTTATCCATTTAGCTGTTGATGGACATTTGGCCTGGTAGAACTTTTTGACTCATAAAAATAAAGCTGTGATGAACATTTGTATATAAATTTTCTTGTGTACAAATAGTTTCTTCATACACTTGTATAGAGACTTTGGCATTTGATGGGTAAATACTCAGAAGTAGAACATATGGCAGGTATATGTTTAACTTCTGAACTACCGCAGTGTTTTCCAAAGTAGTTGTACCATTTTACATCTTCACTGGCGGTGTCTGAGAGTTCCATTCCTCTACATTTTCACCAGCACTTGATTTCGTCAGTCTTTTTAATTTCAGCCATTCTAATGATAGGCAGGGTCTCACTGTAGTATTGATTTACATTTCCCTAATAATGATGCTGAGCATCTCTTTATGTGCTGACTTACCATCTGTATAACTTCTTTACCACATGGAAAATACAATTTCTCTGTTTTATGGCTTCTATTTTTCCTTTTGAGAAGTCAGCTGTTAGTTCAAGTGATCTTCCTTTTATTTCCTCATTGTTTTTAAGATTTCCTTTTAATTTTTTTCAAATTCCACTATAATTTAAGTGTGGATTAAAAAAATCTTGGGGTGCCTGGGTGGCTCAGTTGGTTAAGCGACTGCCTTCGGCTCAGGTCATGATCCCGGAGACCCAGAATTGAGCCCTACATCGGGCTCCCTGCTTGGTGGGAAGACTGCTTCTCCCTCTCTCACTCCTCCTGCTTGTGTTCCCTCTCTAGCTGTGTTTCTCTCTGTCAAATAAGTAAAATCTTTTTTAAAAAAAATCTTGACTGTTATTCTTTGAGCTTCTTGAGTCTATGGAGTGGTATCATTTGTCTGTTCTGGATATTTCTCAAACATCTTTTTATGTCTTGCCTCTGCCTCATTTTTGTCCTCTGGATTTCCTATTTCATGGAGGTTTGACCTTCTCACTGTGTCCTCCACATAGTTTGCTTTTTCATTCCTTTTGTCTTGTTTGTCCTTCTGTGCTGCATTCAGGATAATAACTTCTGATTTATTCCTCTAATTATCTCTTCATCTGAATCCATATCTCTTCATCTGAATCCATAATCCATAAATGTTATTTAATAACATTTTCTCATTTCTAGAAATTCTTTTTGGCTTCTTGTTTCCAGAAGATAGCTGCAAAATCATTTTCTCATTTCTTTAGATGTATGTGTAATTGTTCTATAATTCATCTGATGCTTCTCATGTATGAAGATTTCATGGTTTTGTTGCTGCTGTTCTCACTTTATGATGCCTCATCTACCTTTGTGCTTGATTGATTATCCTTGCCTGTGTGCTATTTGTTGTCTTTGAAAAAGTATTGTTGGGGATTCCCAGAGGCCTAGGATGAAGTTCTTCCAGAAAAGTTTTGAGTTTGCTTCTGTCAGTTACTTGGATGTACTCCTCGCCTGGGACCCTTTTAACTAAATTCTTGCTACCACCCTTGCCCTCCGCTGGTATTTCTTGCACCATTCTTGCTTTTCAGCTTGACATTTCTTGCAACCAGCCCAGTTGTGAATTTGGGTTGAAAATCCATGTGAGAGTCAGGAAGCACTTACTACTTTTCATGGAGGGATTTTCCCTCAGAGCTATGCTTAGTGCTAAAGCAACATTCCTCCTGCAAGTTCGTGAAGGAATGTGAGTTTATTTCTTATTCACTCTCACCCTGAGGTTAGGGTAACCCTTTGGATGCCAACTTAATATGGAAAAGGTCTATTTTAGGCTCTCCACTGTGCAGAGGCTTCGGGCTTTGATTTTTCTGTCCCTTGTCCTCCAGACTAGCAAAGTGACTTCTTTAACCTCCAGGATCAGAAAATGTCCTCAGGCAAGCATAGGGTTTGTCTACCTCTCTATGTCCTTTTTCCTGCTTTCCTTCATTTTGGACCTGATATTTTCTAACTCTCTTATTTCATTATTAATAAATTTTAAAAAATTTCCCCAGAATTTTTTGTAGTTTTACTGGGACTTATGTCTGAATAATTTAGTCTACCATAGTCACTTAAAAGAAACTTCTGGGACTCCTAGGTGGCTCAGTCATTGGGTGTCTGCCTTCAGCTCAGGTCGTGGTGGTGGAGTCCTGGGATCAAGCCCCACATCGGGCTGCCTACTCATCGGGAAGCCTGCTTCTCCCTCTCTCACTCACCCTGCTTGTGTTCCCTCTCTGGCTGTGTTTCTCTCTGTCATATAAGTAAATAAAATTAAAAAAAAAAAAAAGAAAACAAAGTTCTGTTCATCCATATAAAATGTGTAAAATATTAATATGAGATTTTGTTTTAATGTCTGAGAGTGGCCTTTGTGTGTAGAAAGGATTATTTATAGTTACTTGGATTTCAAATTAATGTTGATTTTATACATATATATTGATATATTTTTAAGATTTTATTTATTTGACTGAAAGAGACACAGTGAGAGAGGGCATGCAAGCAGAGGGAAAATCAGGCTTCCAGTGAGCAGAGAGCCCAATATAGTGGTTCAATCTCAGGACCCTGAGATCATGACCTGAGCAGAAGGAAGATGCCCAACAACTACGCCACCCAAGAGCCCCTAATATTGATTTTATAAAATTAAAACATTAAAAACCTTTTTATCAACCTTTGATTTCAACATATAATTCTTGTATTCTATCTATAAATTGAGTTAATTTTATATATAGATTACCCTCATTTTCTCTGAAATTACTGTTCAGTTAACCCCAATTGAAGAGTAAACACCTTTAAGTAATTAGTCTATTTACAAACTTATTTAATACTTTAAATATTTAAATATTTTAAACTTCTTTTGTAAATTTAACATTTGAATTTTAAGTATTTCATGTGTCTGAAAAGACAATTTGATAGCCCTAACAAGCAAAATCTTCCTAAATACTTAAAAACACTTTACATTTTTAAGTTTATGTTCTGCCATAGTCAGTTTAATGTCTTTTTCTGTACTTTTTATAATAAAATCCCTTTGGATATTTATTGGGAAAGAAACACCCAAAATGTTAATTTGTTTGTCTCTGGCTGAAGAGTGATTTTAGCTGGTCCACCTTAGGCTTTTCTACATTCTCTTGATTTTTTAAAAAGATTTTATTTATTTATTTTTTAGAGAAAGAGATCACAAATAGGCAGAGAGGCAGGCAGAGAAAGAGGGGGAAGCAGGCTCCCTGAGCAGAAAGCCCGGTGTGGGGCTTGATCCCAGGACCCTGAGATCATGACCTGAGCTGAAGGCAGAAGCTCAACCCTCTGAGCCACCCAGGTGCCCCTACGTTCTCTTAATTTTTTTAATGAATATGTATTATTTAATAATGAAAAGAAACAAAAGTCCCTCAAAGCAAGAATCAGCACATAGTATTAGTTTCAAAACCAAAATATATTCTCTTACTATAATCCTTTTTCTTTTTTTGTGTATTTAAATTCAATTAGCCAACGTATAGTACCTCATTAGTTTTTGAAGTAGTGTTCAATGTAAAAACCTATTTTTATGATTTTTTTCCCTGAAGAAACATTAAAAATGAAAAGACTTTCGGAAACAATAATAAAAATAGAGTGGGATGTGGGATGAGGGACACAGTAGGGGTGATATTTTTCAGGAGGAGAAACAGGAACTGACTGAATATTGGCTCTTAGGTCAAGCAATAGATTGCTGATAGTATTTTGTCCTTTGTTAGCAGGACAATAAGAATCACTTGATGTTTAGTTTGTCAGCATAATGACTTCCATGAACAGAACCAGTGAAATAATTACAAAGCTCAAAGAAAGCAAACGATGTCTTTTGGAGGCGATAAATGAAAAGCGTGAATCCAACTGCCTTGTGGAAAGAAACAATCAAGTCAGTTTACTGAGAGTTCAAAAGAGGCATTTCAGTGGTGCCTATGTATCTTCTACTCACACCCAAATCAAAGAACCTATTCCTGATAGTGGTAGGAGTTCCTGGGTCACACTGAGTCTCCTTGCTCACACGGAGAAAAAGCACTTTCCTGAAAAACGTAAGTTATTATGGTAGGATTCCCATCCAATTGATGGGGGAATTTATAAGTAAACTTGGGGAGAGTTTCTGGGGTTGAGAGAGTTTCAGGAAGTATCGCTCTGGAATAGTTTAAAGGAAATCTGTCTGAAATGGTATGGTAAATAGCAATATCAGCAAATGAGATTAGTTGATTTAAGATCTACTATAGACAAGAGATTTTTCAGTCTCTTGTGCTTAGAGAATCCCGGGCTCTACCTCCTGACTGACTCATTCAGTAGGCTCTCTTTTGGGTCCCAGAATCTGCATTTACAGCAGGATAAGGAGATGCTGCTACTAATGGCCTGAGAACCACAGTTTGAGAAAAGCTGTTGTAGATAATTGTGGTAGACCACAAAAACTCCAGAGATCTCCTCTCACCAATTTCTGTTGCCTCTGCAAAAACTTCACGAGCAAAATTGAGATACAGTAGAAATGATTTAGAAGACAAACATCAAACAAGAAGCCCTGAGTCACAATAATAAAATGTGGAAGGAGGTTGGCATGGGGGTTTGTGGTGGTGGTGATACTAGTTTGCAGGAAGAGGAAGAGAAAAGGTAACTACTCTTGATTGGGAATATTTGTTTCTGAGTCAAGACAAGCAACTGACAGCATTTTGTCATTTATGTAAAAAGAAGAGAGAGTGTAATTGTATTAAATACAAACAACACATGATAAAGTTAGATTAGAAGCAAAAGCATCACTATTTTGGAGATTTAATTTCTCTGATGAAGCGGTTATGACTTTTCATTTGCCCCATGCTCTTAGTCAGTGGGCTAGAGAGGTGATACAGGGTGGCATGGGAAACTAAGATTCCACTTCAGAGATAATCTGTAACAGCCATGTGTTTATTTTACTCAAAAAATACTCTTTACAAGGAGGAATTCCTCTAGTGTTCTAAATTCTAAGTGTATCTGCATAATCTTTTATTCTGCTTAAATTATTGGAACTAGATGAGTTAAGCCACAACTAGATTAGTTTAACAAGTTTAATGGTGGAGGGTAGTACCCACCTTCTGTGACAAACATAGATTACCACTTCACATGAATACATGTGATTTTCTACAAAACACAGTATAACAAATGTAATTTCCAAAGCCAACATTGATATTATAAACCAACAATTCTGGAACGTTGAAACAAATATTTAAATATTGCAGAAAGGCTCTTTGTTTCTTTTAAGTAAACAGACTCAAACAGAAATTCAACTTTATGATGACAAAATACAGAATAAGCATAGACCTAATTTAAATGTTATGGTAAATAGTATGCAAATACATGCCTTTTTTTTTTTTTTTAAAGACTAAATTAGTAGTTCTGAAAGGGTGGCATAGGGAACCCCTGAGTATTCAGGTCTTTTTCAGGGATCCACAAGCTCAAAGCTATTTTCATAATGATGCTGAGATATTACTTACCTTTATTAGTCTCATGGAGTACAATAGAGTTTCCCAGAAGCAATTTGATTGCAATCACATCATTCTTCTGACCATTAAATGGAATGGGGACTTGTACTCTTGAACTTTAAATTTTTTCTTCATTTACATTTCTAATGTGGTAAATATTGAGAGGTACAAAAACTATGTATAGAGGCTTTAATAATTTTTAAGAATATAATGGATCTTGAGACCAAAAAGTTTGAGAACCATTTGTTTGAACAAATGGTAGGGAACTATTGACCCAGTACTGTATATTTTCAAAAGCCTATTAGAATTTTTCCCCATTAATCTGTACTTGAAACTTAAGGTCTTTGGTTTCAACTTTAATTTTAATCAAGGATAAATAAGAGATATTTGGGGCTTACTATTATTATTTTTATTTCCACAAGTAAAAAGTATGTGGTTATAGAGAAGGGTGCTGGCATTTTTTTGTGTCTACTTTATTCTGAATACTGTTAAGGTTTGAAAAGGTCAATAATAATATCCTCCTATTCCTAAGTTTACATCAGTTGAGAGATTGATGGAGGTAAGAATTGGCTTTGTTATTGGAAAACTATACTGGATAAACTGGTTTAAAAGCAGTGAAAGTTAAACTCAGCCCAAAAGAGAACTTACCACATTCAAAACCAGGTCAGCCCTATCACACTAGATTGAGAACAGATTTGAGAGAGTAACTCCTCCCCCAGAAGGCCAGCAGATGCAAGGAAAAAAAATCCTCATTTGTAAAAATAAGATGAGACAACACTTATAAAATGTGATGAACATATTACTCCAGCAAACCATCAACAAATATGTATTGAATTGGATGATAAACATCATTAACCATAAAACACATCCTCTTTCTATAATTGGCCCACTTCTTTTTTTTTTTTTTTTAAGATTTTATTTATTATTTGACAGAGAGAAACACAGCTAGAGAGGGAACACAAGCAGGGGGAGTGAGAGAGGGAGCAGGCTTCCCGCCGAGCAGGGAGCCCGATGTGGGACTTGATCCCGTGACTCCGGGATCATGACCTGGGCTGAAAGCAGTCGCTTAACCAACTGAGCCACCCAGGTGCCCCAATTGGCCCACTTCTTTTTTTTTTTTTTAAGATTTTTATTTATTTGACAGAGAGAAACACACCCAGAGAGGGAACACAAGCAGGGGGAGTGAGAGAGGGAGAAGCAAGCTTCCCGCCAAGCAGGCAGCCCAATGTGGGACTTGATCCTGGGTCTCCGGGATCATGACCTGAGCCGAAGGCAGTTGCTCAACCAACTGAGCCACCCAGGTGCCCCCAATTGGCCCACTTCTTATCATCTTTAGTTTCTAGGAGATCTCAATGAGATAGATTGCTGATCTTCAACTGTTATAAGACTTGAAAAATCTCATTTCTATTCTTATGACTCCCACATTTCTATTTCTGGCCCTGACCATTCTCCTGAGTTGGCGACATCCACCTTGCAACACCATAGCTGGTGTCCTTTCCACAGCATTTGTCACTCCCTAATGCTCCTTGATGGTATCCGTTTTTTCATCGCTTTATCCATTCCATTCCTAGAATGTCTGGCATTAATTAGGCACTCAGAAAATATTCATTTGATGATTGAATATATATTGGGAAATAGAATGTATTTTTCCAGAAGTCATGGTAAACCTTACCTCATTCCTCTTGAGACCAGTAGCTGTGCCCTTGGGCGATGGCTCATAAACATAGAGTTTCCCATGGCACATTTGTTCTTGTAGAATAATCTTTAGAAATGGAAGAGGATAATAAGAAGGTACATTTTGCTGGAGATACACAGTAAGAATTAGAAAGTACTCTTTTGGGATGCCTGGGTGGCTCAGTTGGTTAAGCGACTGCTTTCGGCTCAGGTCATGATCCCAGAGATCCGGGATCGAGTCCCACATCGGGCTCCCTGCTCGGCGGGAAGCCTGTTTCTCCCTCTCTCACTCTTCCTGCTTGTGTTCCCTCTCTTGCTGTGTTTCTCGCTGTCAAATAAATAAAATCTTTAAAAAAAAAAAAAGAAAGTACTCTTTTCCTTTGCATATACCTATGTTAGAAGAAGAAACACATTCATTCAGCACATTTTTATGACACTGTTCCATGTGCTTGGCAGTACAGTGATAGAAAAAAAACCCTGCCTCATAAAGGTTAGAGTTCAGTAGGTACTTGAGTGGATAGAGGCAGGGAGTTAGTACATGGGTAAGTGCTATGGAGAAACATAAAGCAGCAGGTTGGGGGTGAGTAGGAAGTGCCGGGCATGGTATGGGAGGCACTACTGCTCACAGAGCTATGTGGGGCATGCGGGGCAACCCAGAACTCCTGGCTTCTTTATTCCCCAATTATTTTTATTTTATTTTATTATTTTTTCCATCATGATAAGTATACTCTTTAATCCCCATCACCTGTGGCATCACCATCCCCCACCATTGGCAGCCATAGCCTATGGCTCTTGGTTTGACTGTCTCGCTCTCAGAACTCCTGACTTCTTGAGGTAGCCCAAGTAAACATGGATAAGGAACAGAATGACATTAGTCTTAGTGGTTTCTAGGGTGGTGAGGCCATGAGTGTTAAAGCTGAGAAAGTTTGGGGACTTTGCTAGGAGTACTTGGGGTTCTGGGGACGACTCTTTGCTTCTATCAATAGGGGTGTGAAGACCAGGGAATGGGTTTTCTTAGCTGGAGATCTCTAAGCTCTCTTTTCAGTTTTCCACTTGGAGATGTGGAGGCCAAAAGAAGGGCAGTCTTACTTAAATATACTAGCCTTAAACACATAAGACACAGGTATCTTAGTTCAGGTTGTTATAACAAATTACAACAAATGGGGTGGCTTAAACAACATGTTTTTCTCACGGTTCTGGAGGCTGGAAGTCTGAGATCACGGTGCAACACAGTCTGGTTCTTGACCAATGTCCTCTTCCTGGTTTAGAGAGGGCTGTTTTCTTGCCTGTGTCACAGGGCAGAAAGACCTGGCTAGCTGTCTGGCCTCTTCTAAGGGCACTAGTCTCATTTATGCGGACTCCACTCTTATGACTTAATTATTTCCCAAAGCCCAGCTCTTGACGCCATCACACTGTGATTAGGGTGCAACACAGGAATTGGAGGGGGGCATGAACATTGAGTCCACTGCACTTGGGTTTGAGTTCTGTTTCTGCCATTGACTAGTGTCATGTGCTTAGTCATTTAATGTTTCTAAGCCTTCCTTTCTGTATCTGTGAAGAAGTACTCATCCTCTCTGCCTTTAGTGTTATTCTGGAACTACGAAATGCATTATACATAATAAAACAAGTACTTCTTTTTATTTTTCAGATAATGCCATATTTGGATAAAATGCATCTCCAGAGAGACACAGAAATATAATATCTTTGATCTTCTTCAACGTCTGTCTTATTTACAAATCTTAATTATAAAAGAAGCAAAAAAAATATTCACTAGATCACCAAGAAAACATTTTATTGTCACATAAAACTTCTTTATTCATTCCATCCCATTATTTAGACTTGGATGTTCTGGAGAGGTTTTGAGTCATTAAAGACAGTCTCAAAGATGAATGACCAAAAGGTTCACTTTACAGTGATCTTCTCTTAAGAAGATCTGTAAGCTAAAATTTTTTTAAGTTTATTTATTTATTTAAGTAATCTCTACACCCAACATGGGGCTTGAACCCATGGTCCCAAGACCAAGAGTTGCATGCTCTTCCAACTGAGCCAGCCAGGTGCCTCTGAACCTAGAATGTTTAAATAGCTTGTTTCTGAAATTAGTAGAAAGTGTTGACCAATCCCACCAGTCAAGTCAAAGACTAAGGTTTTTCAAAGTTAACACTTGCTTCTATTGCTTAACTGCATTAACTTACTCTGTTGAAGCTACAATTTTGATATTTGAAGAATTATATACTTGAGAAGGTAATATAAAGTAACTACAGAGAATTTTGTATTTCATTGCCCATCCGCAAAGTAGGCATTGCTAGAATCATCTTGTGGCCAAACCCCATTTGGCCACCATCACCTCTGTATTATTGTTTCCCGGATAGCAGACTATTTTTAAATTTTAACCTGGCGTGTGCTCCTCATTGTAGTCTGAGGTCATAGCCTATTCCATTTGGTAAGCCAAGCACTGCCTGACTTCTTGGCATCTGTCTTTACATCAGTGAAATATTCACCTTGTATTTAGTTAACCTTTGCCTCCACAAGATTCATAAGCTAGAGCATTTTCATATTAGAAGGGATATGGATCATTCAACTGGCATAAAATCTTACCTCAGCTAGGACTGCACAAGTGCCCAGTATGGATAAGATTCATTAACTCTCAGGGCATGTTAAAAAAAAAAAAAGCCAGACGCAAAACTAATTTTTTGCTTCTCAAAAGGCAAACACCTAGTGTTAAGAGCTATGAAGGTTAGCCTACAACAGCTTCATGAGCTTTGACAGAAAGCAGAGACTCCTAGCTCTGAAACAAAGGACTTTATTATCTGAGCACAGCAAGTAGCACCAGCTTCATGTTTAGATGGGTCCCCTTTGCCCTCCCCCAACACCTCCATGGCAATATGGAACTGTCCAAAGAGATGCCACACACACAGAGGTTTTGCCTCACACCTGAGGACCTCTGAGCTTAAGAAAACCAACCTTTACTATACTGGATGGTAAACAAATCTGCCCTCTGTTTCAGTGAGACATTATTTCTGCCATCCAAAGTCCTTAGCTACAAGCATCCTTGAAGAGATAGTCTGGGAACAAAAGCTGTCAGTGTCTCTGCTCCCAGGACAAGCAGAAATGTGAGAGCTCTGTGGGGAATTATCTCCCAACACCAAGCAGCCCCAATAAAGACCATCAGATACAACATCATTACTTGGGTTCACTCTAAGATGAATTCTGGGGAATAAATGCATAGTGAATGAGTATCTGGTTACATGCCATATAATTAACAATCCTTCTAACTTCATCTTTCTGTAATCCCCTCCTATCTTCTCCTCCAGGTTTTAAGGAACTATTTGTGGTTCTCTGCCTTATTCTGTTATCCTCCCTTCTCTTGGCTTGCTTTAGTTTAAATACTACCTTCTCCTTTTCCCTCCCCCAGCCCCTTTCCCTATTAGGTGTTTCCACATCCCTCTCCTCTATACACCCTACAAGAGCAAGGACTAAAACAAGAAACTCACAAAACCATATATAGTTTGAACTCTGACCCTACTGATGGGATTTTGGAATATAGGTGAGGTTCAGTTGAGTGGGGTCTAGAGCCCATGAGCAAAAAGGTGGTTTCCAAAAAGCACAGGGACAGGACACATGGGGGGGGGCGGTTGGTTCTTGAGGAGTAGTGATTATATACTTGGGGAAGTAAGGAAAAGAGAGGTTTTCGAAAGAATTTTCATATGCTAAAGAGGGCCTGGCCAACTTACAAAATACCTACAAGATACCAGAAGTCTTGCAATTGTAGAGTTAAGGTTGCTTTCCCCTCTAGCAAGGTATTAAGATAGTTGGGAGATCCTAGAAGAATTTCACACAGGTCCCACCTAAGAGTGGGGGAGGAGGGAAGTTGCAGGGGGTGGGCTTGTGCTTTGTCTTCGGCCAGCCTTCAGTTCCCTCATCACTACCTGAAATCAAGAGAAGTCCAGCCACCTCCTCTAACCCCTCCCAGGAACATTTCTTATCTGTCGATGCACCTGTTCCCTCATAAATACTTAGGGACCAGCATGTTCCTTCTTTTCTGCTCTGGCTCCCTGTTTGACTATCTGCAGGTGAGTTTCCAAGTCAAGGCCACTAATGCTCCTGCAGGAAGGCTTCCTGTGTCACCCCTGGTACTCCAGAAAAGCCTTCCGCATGGCCCACGTTTGCTGCTGAAGCTGTTGTAGTGATTCAGAATGAGTTGTCCTAAGATGTGCCATTTTGGCACATAGATAACTCTTGAGATGAATACTATCAAGGCCTCAAAGACTCAGGAAGAAACTTTGACCTTCCCCCTAACTGCCCATGTTATGCCCAGATTTCGAGATCCCCAAAGACCACAAGGGAGTCGCTGAATCGGATGCAAAAGCAAAGAGCCTTTATTGGAGCGAGATTGGGCTCAGTCTCACACACTCACCAACGCAGTGGCCAGATGCAGAGAAAAAGTGTGGTTTTCAGAAGCACAATAGTTTCATAGCGGCCAGGTGGCAATAGGCGGGGTGATGTTGGTGGCTTATGTCGATTGGACAAGCGTCAGTTGTGTAAGGTGGGCTAGGCCAGGGTTGGGCATTATTCGCGAGCGGTTTTTCTGGGGAGGGGTCAAGCTGGGGGTTTACACAAGATGGAGGGTGCAGCACACAAGATGGAGTCAGTATTATTCTGCCCTTTCACCCAAAAGAACTCAGAAGACCTGCTCCAGGAAGAGAGCCATCACCATTGATAACTACAGTGTATTATGAACTAGGTGAGGAATAGGGAGGAACCCCACAAACCCTGTAACAAGTCCTCTCTGTGTCCATTATTTCTGTATGGCTCAGCAAACACTCCTTTTCATCTTCCTGTGAATTGCCTTCCTTCTCAGGATGAACAATTTCCTCTGATTTTCTCAGGATGAACTGATTTCAAGTTGATAGATCCAGCAAGGATGAATGGAGGCATCTCCTTTTTAAACTTGTTATCTTTGTCATTAATGAAACAAACAAGCATCAACCTCTGTCACCCTGTAGTCACTCAGACCATTCAAAAGTGAGTCCTTCTTGCCTTAGGGCTATCACATCTGCTCCTCTCAGCCTGGGAAGTTCTTTCCCCATTCTTCTCAGATCAGGCCCCTTCCCACCCTTCAGCAACTCAATTAGCACATTGTGTCTGCAGAGGCCTTAACTGAATACCATATCTGAAGTAGAAAGAACTCTGTTGTACAACTTCTTATTACTAAGCAGGCAAGAATACAAGTCATGGAATGTCTCCTACAAGTTCAGTTAAGTCCTTGCCCTCACCTTGCTACTGATGGACCAGCAGCATTGGCAGTTTTTTTGAAATATGAGATCTTAGGCATAAGGGAGGAAAACTTTTCCGTTCTTCCTTTGTAGGTTCTTTGGCTGGTTAATAATTAAGCTGATGGAGAACGACAGTAGGAGAGAGACAAATTTAATTTCATAGGAGAGCTCACAAAAATATGAGACCCAAAGGAAGTGACCAAAGCAAATCTTACTTTTCGGACAAAGAGACAAGAAATTTGTGAGGAATTGACAAGTCTGGGATTGAGGTGAAAAAGAAATGAGTGTTTATACAGCCTCTCAGTACTGAATTCCCCATCTCCGGTGATGGGATGTCTCTTTACCTCCTGATTTGGGAGGGTATCTTTCACAGGGGAGATTTATTTCCTGCTTGCAAGGGGACAAAGGAGGTTCAGAGTGTCCTTCTTGCACAGCTGCTTCTTAAGTAACTTTGATTCAACATAACCCAAATAATATTGCAGAAGGGCATATTTTAGGGGGGGCCTGTCATGGACCCCATCACAGGTTTCACCCCAGCTCTACTGAAATGGAAACTATCTTTTAACAAGTTCCTGAGTTGACACTGAAGTTTGAAAAGCACTGCAGTTTAAGCCCCCCCCCCCCCGAAACACCTTAGAGTTACTCCATTTTCCAGCATGTGGCTCTCAACTTTGGCTGCACCTCAGAAATATCTAATGAGCTTTTCAAAAATTCATTTTCCTAGACCCCTGATTCCATCAATTGTCATTTAAATGATCTGGGTCCAGCCAGACATGTGGGAACTTTTTAAAAGCTCCCCTGGTGATACTGCTTTCTAGCCAGGAATGAGAACCACAGCTCTGGCTGAGACTGACTGAGCCTTCCAGTTAAAATCAGGTTGACAGGATCCTCTCAACGGGGCTGAATTCCAGACCAGAAGAAACCCTGGGCCTCAGGCATCATTCTGAAAAGTACAGGCCAGGGGTCAGCAAACCATTTTCTATAAAGGCTAAAGGTATTTTAGTCTTTACATCCATGTGATCTCTGATGCAACTAGTCAATTCTGTCAAGAGGAATGAACAGATATAGGAAAATGAATGAGCATATTTTTTATATTTTTATATCATATATATTTTTTATATTTTATATCACATATATTTATAATTGTGTCCCAATAAATCTTTATGGACACTGAAATCTGAATTTCATGTAATTTTCACATATTGTGAAATACTATTATTCTTTTGATGTTTTTCCAACCACTTAAATCTAACTCATGCAAGAATTATGTATCTAGCTAATCCAAATATCTGAGCTTTACTCATCTTGCCAATGAAAAGTTTTCTCTATTTTTAATAATTTTGGATATTTCAATGACATTTCCAGAATCCTTAACTTCTATTAACAATAAATGCTTCCAGTTGGACCCAAGACCAGAAAGTTAGAAGCAGCAGATGACATACAGAATTCCTCTATCAGGGAGCCACTGATTGCAGAAGGTGCCTGTTAAAATGGACTTTAAATTTGTTTCGTGAAAGTATTGCATTGATGAACTTTGTGGTAGTGGGGAGGACGGCAATGTGAGACACCCCAGGGTGGAATTTTGTGGACTGACTGACTACGACAGCAGTCAAGAGTTCCTAGCTTCAAGAAACAGAAACCAACTTGGAATAATTTAAGCAGACAAGTAATTTATTAAATATGTTGGGTAGCTCACACAAGCTCCAAGATGGCCAGAGGACTAGACTTGTAGGCTACAGTGCTAGAAACAATGCCCACACTGGGCTACAAGGTGCAGGAAGACTCACTACCTTTGGACACTGGATCCCACAGTAGAGTCAAAGCCACCAGCGCTCTCAACTGGGTGTAGCTGCCACCTCCCACCCCAGCATGGTGTCCACAAAGCCTATTTCTTTATCTTTACA
This sequence comes from Spilogale gracilis, assembly GCA_004023965.1. NCBI lineage: Eukaryota > Metazoa > Chordata > Mammalia > Carnivora > Mephitidae > Spilogale > Spilogale gracilis. The sequence goes on from PITA01005334.1 coordinate 18,160, forward strand.
TCCCTGGGTTCAGATTCTAAGTCTGGGTTGGGTACAACTTATTGGTGGAACTTAGGTCATATAAGTGTCATAGTTGGTAAGAAAATTTGGGAAAGCAAGTATTTGGCTTTTTCAGTTTCTAGAATGGAAGATGAGCTGTGTCTCATAAGGTAGGAGATTCCACAAATACAGCAAAAGTAGAGAAAAAGAATGGAAATGTTCAATGCAGTGTAGCCTTTGCATTATCCCCAAATAAACACATATCCTTCTTGCTCTAAGAATGTCTTTTGAAAAAAGCTTTCACAAGACAAATCGCCATCTGCCATGGACTGCCAGTGCTTTATTCCTTAACAGTAACTGGACATGTGCTGCCTGGAAAGCTCTCCAGGCTCTATGATGAGTCCCATCTTCCTTCTGTTCCTTCCTTCTTTCCTTCATTTTCCCAAGGGTTTCTTGGTGATAACTACTTTAGGGTATCAATCTTCCTACCAATCAGGATTCTTAAAAGATATAAGCAATAGAAATGAAATCTAGCTAATTTAAGGGGATGAACTTACTGAAGGATATTGGATGAAATCTCCAGGAGTGCTGAAAAACCAAGTTCATGCCACTGAATTAGAAGCATAAGGACCACTGCCACAGCCACTGGGCACAGACCCTGCAGTGAACACTGCCAACCTTGCCAAGCTGAACTCTAAATTCACTGCTATACTAACCACCCTCATCCGAAAGGAGTCAGTCAGTTCCAGCCTCTTCATGTGCCTGGAATAAACTCAAACTCAAAGGTGGTCACCGTATCAGTTACTTGGTTGCAAAGAATGCTGGAGAGTGACTGCCTGGCATTTTCAACTTCTACAAGGTGAGAGATTCTCTAAGAAAGCAATTCACATGTGTCATGGACAAAAAAAAAAAAAAAAAGACAGTCAGATGCCCATCCATATGAACTTCAAGATGCCTTCTCTCTCCTACCGCTTAGTTATTGCCTATCCATCAAATTCAGAGTTCTTGATTTGAAATACCTGAAAGATGGCTTTTGAAGGATGTTAAACTAATGCAAAGATCAAATTGGGGTATTTGAAAAAAAGTGCTGGAATGGAAGTCAGGGGGATATAATTCCAAGTGCATCACACATAAACTGTGAGCAGTTATACAATTTATTTAAATTGCTTCAGAAGCAATCCAAAGAAAGGTCCTGTACAGAGGACATTAGACTTTTAAAACTTTCTGCTCTTATATGCTATGCATAGTTCTCTATATTTATTACATTCAACTATAAACTTGGGAAATGTTATTTGTACCAGTTTTGATGTGCAAAGTATAAATAATACTCAGGTTGTTAATGAATTAGAGATACTCATCAAAGAAGTCATCTTTTTTGGAGATGTGCTTGCTTTGGAATTAGCCAAAAATAAAGAGGGTGAGGAGGGTATACTTTGATGTTTTTCCTTGAAGCCTCATGGTTAAGCTTGTAACACTGATAATCCCTGAATTATTTAATTTCTTTCCACTCTATCCTTTTGACTGACTTTGTAATTATTAGCACAGACTCTGTAGTTTTAAAAGGACTGTGAAAAAAAAAATAAAAAGGACAGTGAGATTTGCTTATGATTGAAAAGCCAAGCTCTAAAAAGCACAGAAAATTTTCTGGAAACCCTTTCTAAGTTACTCAGCTCCTGTAAATGAAATGTCAGTTCAAATACGTTACTGTGAAAGTATTCAATCGAGAGCATGAAAGGGGCAAGAAAGGGCAAATTAAACTCTGAAGTATGAGTATAGCCCAAGCATACGAAAACAAGACTCTTCTTTATATTCAGCTTAGAAGAAGGATCTGGCAGGGGGAAGGAAACATGCAACAGCAAGAGGATGGTGGAGGATTATGAAGAAAAGTAGTGGGCAGGAGATAGAGAAGCAGCAGCAGCAAGGTGATCAAATGAATCCTCGGTTGCATAATAATGAAAGAAAAGAGTTGATATTTTTCTTTTTTAATTTAAAAAATGCTACATATTCATCGGATTCTTACCAGAATAAAAAAAGACAAAAGCTGGAATAAGAAATGTTTCCTTTAATAAAGGTCACCATATGCTGGCAGAGGGGAGGGGAAGAAAAGCCCTTCTATCCTTTCACTTGTGGGAGGGTGTTCCTATGCAAAATAAATACATGAGAGTTTACTCCTATTTTGCAGAATGCTTAACATTAGGAACTCTTTGAATAGCGTTTAATACATTCATAGGCCGGAGATGAAAAATATGCATCTCAAAACAAAATAAAACAAAGGGCCAGCCAGTTAAAGGGTATAGAGTATTAAATCTCTATTTCAAAGAGTAGATTGAAAGAGAACATATCTAACTTGTTAGCTGCAGTCAGTCTACTACCTCCATTTGCTTATTTAAAAGATACGTAAGAGCATACAATATTGCAAACCTTGTTTCAGACCACACAGAATATGCAAAAAGAAAATAATTGGTTTGTTCCCAAATGGTCTGTAATTTCTAAAGGTGAAAACATACAGAGGGTAACCCTAGTAAAAAAGATTGTGTTAAACGTCATCAGACTGGTTTTGTAGAATCTCATTCCTCCATTATAGTACTTCTCACATTGCTTTGACATTATTTGTCCACTTTATTTTGAACTGAAGACAGGGACCATGTCTTATTCCTCTCTGTAGCCCATAGACCTAGATTAGTGGGAAACCCATTAGAGAGGCTCCATAACTGTTTAACTAATTATTTGTGTGATAAATGAAACAAATAAACTGGTGAGGAAATGAAGAAACTGGCTGCACAGTTTAGAGGGTGGGGATTGTGTCTGGCTGGGGTGATGAGACCAGGGGAAGTAATTTAAATTGGATCTTAAAGGATTTAAAGGGAAAGTTTGACAAAGGGAGTGTGGCCAGAAAGGGTAGGAAACAGACAGAAGAAATACAGAGTTGAAAGAGAGTGCCAGAAGTCTGATTTTGATAGAACCTCCCACTACATGTAGAAATTTCATCTCTCATAATGCTGATGGGTGGTCATGTGCCTTACAAAGCACCCTCTTCTGCTTTGTAGCTAGTCTAGTTTGGTTTGGACAGTCTGCCTTAGAACTAGTTTTGAGACCTCTATAAATAAATTAATTTCAAAATATTAAAGATTATATAAAATAACTTAGCTTTTTAGGAAGTTAGTTTTCTTCTATGATAGGTACTTTTGCCAGTATTTGCTGCTTGTATAATTTAGTAAAATTAAATACCCAGGCTTTGGTATGGGTCACAACAGCTAATAAACTACATATGAGATTTTTAAAAATTTTGGTAAAATACACATAACACAAAATACCACTTTAATAACTTCTAGGTGTGGGCGCCTGGGTGGCTCAGTGGGTTAAAGCCTCTGCCTTCAGCTCAGATCATGATCTCAGGGTCCTGGGATTGAGACCCCATCAGGCTCTCTGCTCAGCAGGGAGCCTGCTTCCTCCTCTCTCTGCCTGCCTCTCTGCCTATTTGTGATCTTTCTCTCTGTCAAATAAATAAAATCTTAAAAAAATAAAATAACTTCTAGGTATGTAGGTCAGTGGCACTACATGCATTCACATTATTGTGTTACTGTACCCACTATCGATCCATTCATGGAACTCTTTGCAGCCAAGATTTTTAAAACTTAAAAATATAAAATATCACTGTATGCAAAAATAGTCAGATACATTTTAATAAGGCTATGTACATTTTAAACATGTGACAATATTCAGACTGGAACTTAAACTCAGTTTGTTACCTAAACTTTGGGGCTTGACATTTAACAGTGGTTGCACAAACCACTGGCCTCGTTAAGTCAAAATCTACCATCAATATAAAAACATATACAATTTTCTCTTAAAAAGAAGTAATTCAAAGTACTAATGATTTAATTTTACAAACCCATAAAGGAGATCTTTGACAGTGTAAGAAACGAGATGATCTCCTTCCACTAGCGAAATCTTGTGGTGGTGAAAGATCAAACGTTAACAATCCCAGTACTGCTCATGTCTTACCTGGGGGAGCTTCTCGTACCAGAAGAAATGGTTTCAGGTCATACGTGATTCTACTTAATGGGGTAAGGTAAGAAAGAGTGGTGTTCCTAATCTCCGGCTAGGACTCCATTAATTATAAAGCACAAGATAGACTCAGAATCCAGGGTTTCAAGATCCAAGCCCAGTTTTAGGAGATATATTTCTCTAAAATGATAATCTTCTATATCCTTACATAATGGCTTCTACAGTTCAGACTCTTACTCAGAACATTCCTTTCTCTCAAATGCTGTCCCTTGTAGCATTTGGTTTTGAAGCTACTTCAGGAGCAAGTGGTGAAGTTTGGGAAACAGTCTCAATGCATTCTGTGTTGTCACTTCTATAACTTCTTCTATTGGTATCCCCTTCACCTGGGCAATATATTCTGCTGAAATAGAAATGTTTTGGGGTTCATTTCGTACCTGAAATAGAACAAAGCAGAAAGTGGATCAGACATGACACTCAAGGGAAGAATTCTTGCAGACCATTGATAAAACAGAACATACTGAGTTGGTAAAAACCAGTGCGCTCTTCTTTTTTTTTAATGGGCCGGTTAGGAAAGGCAAGGACACAAGGCTGAGGGGAAGGCCCTGATTTTAAACATAAAAGCTACAGCCGCAAGGCTGGCCTGTACAACATTGATTATAAGTTGGTATTGCTCTTGAAAAGAGCCCTGGGGTATTACCATTGAGGTCCTGGCCCCCAGGAGATGAAGCAGCCTGCAGGAGGTGAACCCTTGGTGACCTACCTGACCAGATGGATTAACTGTGCTTAGTTTGTTGCATAAGTGACTGCTTGTGTAGGTCACTGCTCTCTAGCTTGGCCTCTTTACCTCACAGGTTATATTACAGTTGGATTCAGGAATTGATACCATGTATCTGGAAGACTAAATATATTATGTACTGGTATTTCACTAATTCTAAGATGCACTTCCTCCTATTTAACATCTCTGAAATTGATGCTTTACTTACATTCAATGGCATGTCATAGTATAACTGGCTGTGTTTTTTTCTTTTTTAATGGTTACAAAACAGTGGCGTATCTATAATCAGTAGTATTTAGATTTTATGAATTTCATTATTTTTTTTTCTACTCAGGATGATAATGTTCAGAGGAATAAGAGAATTATTAAAGATAAAAAAAAATGACCCTAAAAAAACAATGAAAAATGTGCACCAAGATTTTTGCTCAAGGACGTTCATCATATTGTTTATGATACTGTGTTGGAAACAACATAAATGACAATATGAAGTTACATATATTACAGTCTGTTCACACCCTGGAATATTATGTAGTTATTAAATGTGGTAAGAAGAAGTACATTTATTGACATATACAGATATTTACCACGCAAAAGTAAGTCATGAAATGTGTTCAAGCGAATCCTATTTTTATGAAAACATATATGTACGTTGTACATATATGGATATTAAAAAGGCTGGAAAGCTGGTAAAGCGTTTTCCTTTGGCTCAGGTCATGATCTCAGGGTCCTGGGATAGAGCCCGCCCCACATTGGGCTCCCTGTTCAGTGGGGACACTGCTTCTCTCTCCCTCTGCCTGCAGCTCCCCCTGCTTGTGTGTGCTCTCCCTCTCTCTGTCAAATAAATAAAAATCTTTAAAAAAAAAAGACCATGTTATTTTAGTGCTTGCTTGAGGATTTTTCATTTACATCTTTAATTATATAAAGTCTATCATTAAGTGATATTATATCTCTTCACATATAGTATAAAAATCTTCCAATAGGATAACTTCTATTTTTTCCTTTTCAGCCCTTATGCTATTGTTTTCATGCGTTTTATTTTTGTATATATTGTAAAGCCCACAGTATAACATTACTGTTTTTGTTTAGTCAATTACCATTTAAAGAGATGTAAATAACATGAAAACTCATCTTATATATTTACTATAATGTAAATGACAATAATAACATTAGAATATTACAGTGTGGATTAAATGAAATAATGTATATGAAATGTCTTTCTGGTACACAGTAGATGCTCAAGAAGAAATGCTTATTTTTCTTTTAATTGGCATGTTATAATGAGGCTCTGTTCAGTACAAATGTTGATATAGTCATGGATTTACTGATGTAATCTTTGCTCTACATTTTGTTGAGGAAACAGGGGTTTTTGAGTGTTTTTTCTTAAAGATTTTATTTATTTATATAAGAGGGACAGTGAATCAGAGCGAGAGCATGAGCAGTGGGAGGAGCAGAGGGAGAGGGAGAAGCAGACTCCCCCCTGAGCAGGGAACCTGATGCAGGGATTGATTCTGATACTCCAGGATTATGACCTGAGTGGAAGGCAGACACTTAACTAACTTAGCCACCCAGGTGCCCTAAGGAAACAGTTTCAAAGAGATTAAGTAACTTGCCCAAAGTCATACAACTAGTGGGTAGCAGAGATAGGATTTGAATCCAGGTCTTTCTGACTCTAGACATTGAGCTTTTTTTTTTTTTTTTTTTACTATACTGGTCTGGCTTTTATTATTATGTAAATTAAGACCTGGCCAATATTCAAGAATATTTGCTGGAGCGCAACAGCTATACAATTAATAAAACCTCTCACCCAAGCATTAAAATAGGATTCCAATGGGGGCACCTGGGTGGCTCAGCTGGTTGTGTCCGACTCTCGGTTTTAGCTCAGGTCATGATCTTGTGATCGTGGGATCAAGCCCTGCATTGGGCTGTGCTCAGTGTGGAGTCTGCTCAGTGTGGGATTCTCTCTCCCTCTCATTCATTCTTTCTCTTTCAAATAAATAAGTAAAATCTTTAAAAAAAATAGGATTCCATTGTATTTACACTGTAATGAGAAACACAGCTAAGGTGAAAATAGCTCAAAAGAAAGACAATCTAAATAATGTAGGAATTAGATAATCACTTACCTGTTTCTCTGGTCCTAGTGCAGGTGCATCTGTTTCTAAGCAAATTGAAGTTAAAGGCAACTGTTTCACAAGTTTCTGCTTCTTACAGAAAAGAGAAAGTGAGTCAGTTAGAACATGAGACATAAAGATAAAAAAAAAAAAAAGGAGCATTAAACACATATACCAATGCATTCTACTTGGCAGGAACCTAAAATTCATGCTTTCATATTCTATTAATTACTAAAACTTTCAACTGTTACTAAATGCTCACCACAATAAATGTAGTTACTTACCATCTGTCCCATACAGTATCACAATACTATTGGCTATACTCCCCAAGCTGTACTTTTCAACATCATGACTTATTTTGTAACTGAAAGTTTGTACCTATTAACCCCCTTCACCTACTTTGCCCATTTCCCCACCCCCTTCTCTTCTGGCAACCACCATTTGTTCTCTTAAGAGTCTGTTTGGTTTTCTTTGTTCATTTTCTTTGTTTCAGTTTTTAGATTCCACATAAAAGTAAAATCATATAGTACTTGTCCTTTTCTGTCTGATTAATTTCACTTAGCATAATACCCTCTTGGTCTATCCATTTTGTTGAAATGACAAGATTACATTCTTTTTTATGGCTGAATACCGAAGCACTCTTTATAACGGTGAAAAGCTAGAAATGACCTAATCTTTACTTAATGATTAAATAAGCTATGGTACATCCATATTGTGAAATATTATGTAATCACTTTAAAGATGAGGTAGATCCATATTTATAGACACAAGCAGATATCCACAAATTTTCCTAAGTATTTGGAAGTTGAACAACATACTTTGAAATAATCAATATGGTCAAGGAGGAAGTCACAAGGTAAATTAGAAAATATTCCAAACTGAAAGAAAGTGGAAATACAGCACCTATCAAAATCTGTGGATTGCAACTACAAGATCTGGTTACTGCTAATGCAACTATAGCAGTAAAGATTTATCTGAGAAAATAAGAAAGATTTTTAAATAAAGTTCTACCTTAAACTATAAAATGAAACTATAAAAAGGATAATATGCAGGCACACCTTGTTTTATTGTGTTTCACAGATACAGGGTTGTTTTGTTTCTTTTTTTTTTTATAAATCAAAGGTTTTTGGCAATCCTGAACATCTATTGGTGACATTTTTCCAAAAGCATTTTCTCATTTCGTTTCTCTGCATCACATATTGGTAATTCTTGCAATATTTTAAATGTTTTCATTTGTCATTATATTTGTTTCGCTCATCTGTCATCAGTGATCTTTGGTGTTCCTATAGTGACTGTTGTGCAGCACCATGAACTATGCCCAAACAAGACGGTAAGTTTATTTTTTATTTTTTTAAATATTTTATTTATTTGACAGAGAGAGTGAGAGAGCACAAATCGGGGAGCAGCAGAGGGAGAGGGAGAAGCAGACTCCCCACTGAACAGGGAGCCCAATGCAGAGCTTGATCCCAGGACCCTGGAACCATGACCTGAGCCGAAGGCACTGAGTCCCCTAGGTACCCCAAGATGATAAATTTAATTGATAAAAGTTGCGTGTGTTCTGACTGCTTCACCCACCAGTCATTCTCTTGTCTCTCTCCCTTTCCTTGGGCCTATTTCCTGGGACACACAATACTGAAATTAGGCCAACTAAAAACACTACAAAGGCCTTTAAGTGTTCAAGGGAAAGGAAGAATCACACATTTCTCATTTTAAATCAAAAGCTAGAAATGATTAAGCCTGGTGAGAAAAGCCAAGATAGGCTGAAAGTGAGACCTCTTAGGCCAGTTTGCTGAGTCGTGAATGCAAAGACGTTCTTGAAGCAAATTAAAAGTGCTGCTCCAGGGAACACAACAAATGATAAAGCAAAACAGCCTTTTTACTGATATGGAGAAAGTCTGAGTGGTCTGGATAGAAGACCAAACCAGCCACAACCTTCCCTTAAGCCAAAGTCCCATTCAGGGCAAGACCCTCCATTCTATGCAGACTGAGAGAGAGGAGGAAGCTACAGAAGAGCTTGACACTAGCAGAGGTTGGTTCACGAGGTTTACAGAAAGAAGCTTGTCTCTGTAACATCTGAGTGCAATGAGAAGCAGCAGGTGCTGATGGAGAAGTTACAGCAAGTTACCCAGAAGATCTAGCTAAGAGAATTCATGAAAGTGGCTACGCTAAAGAACAGATTATCAATGCCTTATATTGGAAGAAATGCCATCTAGGACTTTCATAGCTAGAGAGAAACTTCAAAACTTCAAAGGACAGGCTGCTCCTCATTAGGTGCTAACGCAGCTGGCTGACTTTAAGTTGAAGACAATGTTTACTTACCATTCCCAAAATCCTAGGGCCCTTAGAAATAGTGCTAAATTTATTATGCTTGTGCTCTATAAATGGAACAACAAAACTTGATGCAGGTATATCTGCTTACAACATGATTTAATAACAATTAAGTCCACTGATGAGACAAAAAAGATTCCTTTCAAAATATTACTGCTCATTGACAACGCACCTGGTCACCCAAGGGATCTGATGGAGATGTACAAGGAGAGTAATGTTGTTTCCATGCCTGCTAACACAACATCCATTCTGCAGTCTATGGATTAAAGAATAACTTTAACTTTCAAGTCTTATTTAAGATATACATTTTGTGAGGCTATAGTTATTATCACAGATATCAATTCCTTGGATGGATCTGGGCAAAGTAAACTGAAAACCTTCTGGAAAGGATTCACCATTCTACATGTCATTAAGAACATTTGTAAGTCATAGGAAGAGGTTCAAATATCAACACTAAAAGAAGTTTGGAAGAAATTGATTCTAACCCTCATAAATTAGACTTTGAGGTATTCAAGACTTCAGTGGAGAAAGTAACTGCAGATATGATGGAAATAGTAAGATGTGAATGAATTAGTGAATGAATTATAAAATTTTCATGATAAAACTTGAATGAATGAGGAGTTGTTTCTTATGGGTGAGGAGAGAAAGTAATTTCTGGGGATGGAATCTACTCCTGGTGAAGATGATGTGAAGATTGTTGAAATAACAATAAAAGATTTTGAATATTACATATATTTAGTTGATAAAGCAGTGGCAGGGTTTAAGAGGATTGACTCCAATTTTAAAAGAAGTTCTACTGTGGGCAAAATGCTATCAAATAGCATCACATGCTACAGAAAGGAAGAGTCAATGGATGCAGCAAACTTTACTGTTGTCGTATTTCAGGAAACTGCCACAGTCACCCCACATTCAGCAACCACCACCCTGATCACTCAGCAGCCAACAGCACTGAGGCAGGACCTCCCCCAGCAAGGAGATTATGACTCATTAAAAGCTCAGATGGGGGCACCTGGGTGGTTCAGTTGGTTAAGCGACTGCCTTCGGCTCAGGTCATGATCCCGGAGACCGGGGATAGAGTCCCACATTGGGCTCTCTGCTCGGCAGGAAGCCTGCTTCTCCCTCTCTCACTCCCCCTGCTTGTGTCCCCTCTCTAGCTGTGTTTCTCTCTGTCAAATAAATAAAATCTTTAAAAAAAAAAAAAAAAGCTCAGATGATGGTTTTACAACAATAAAATACTTTTATTTAATTATTTTTAAAAATTTACTTATTTGAGAGAGAGAGCTCAAGTGCACATCAGCTGGGAAGGGTGGAGGGGTGGAATCTGAAGCAGACCTGCACTGAACAAGTAGCTGGAAAGAGGGCTGGAGACCATGACCTGAGTTGAAACCAAGAGCTAGACACTTAAATGACTGAGCCACCCAGGTGCCCCATAATAAAATACCTTTTTTTTTTTTTTAAAGATTTTATTTAACAAAGAGAAACACAGCTAGAGAGGGAACACAAGCAGGGAGAGTGAGAGAGGGAGAAGCAGGCTTCCCACCAAGCAGGGAGCCCGACACAGGGCTCGATCCCGGGACCCTGGGATCATGACCTCAGCCGAAGGCAGTCGCTTAACCAACTGAGCCACCCAGGAACCCCAGTATACACATAATATTTACATGCACTGGGAAACTAAAAAATTTACTTGACTTGCTTTACTGTGATATTTGCTTTATTGCAGCAGTTGGAACCGAACCTGCAATATCACTGATGTATGCCTGGATCATGACCAAATAGAATTTATCCAAGGAATACAAGGTTGGTTCAACATCAGAAAATCAATCAATACAATTTACAGGCCATGAAAAGAAAACTGGTATGATCATCTCAGTAGAGGTAGAACAAACATTTGACAAACATTAAAAGGAAATAAGGTTGATAGAAATAAATGATAAATCTGACAAAAATCTAACTTTTTTTTTTTTTTTAAGATTTATTTATTTACTTGAAAGCGAAAGAGAGAGTATGAGCAGGAAGGGGCAGAGGAAGGAGAGACAGAATCTCAAGTAGACTCCCTACTGGGCGTGGAGCTTGATGCAGGGTTCAATCCCACAACCCTGAGATCACCACCTGAGCTCAAACCAAAACTGGATACTTAACTGTGTGAGTCACCCAAGTGCCCCAGATTATTTGTCTTTTTAGTTAGTGAGTTGTAATGGTCTTTTATATACTTTGCATAATAGACCCTTATCGGATATAATTTGCAAATACCTTTTCTCATTCTATGGGTTATCTTTTCACTTTCTTGATAGTGTCTTTTGAAGCATAAAAGTTCAAAAATTGTTTTATTGTGGCAGTTTAAAATTTTTTTTTTAAAGATTTTATTTATTTGACAGAGAGAAACACAGCCAGAGAGGGAACACAAGCAGGGGGAGTGAGAGAGGGAGAAGCAGGCTTCCTGCCGAGCAGGAGCAGGAAGCCCGATGTGGGGCTCGATCCCGGGTCTCTGGGATCATGACCTGAGCCGAAGGCAGTCGCTTAACCAACTGAGCCACCCAGCTGCCCCACAGTTTTAAATTTTGACGATGTTCAATTTATCTATTTTTTTCTTGCCTTTTTTTTTTGCTTGTGCTTTTAGTGACATATTTAAGAAACCGTTGCCTATTCCAAGGTTACAAAAATTTCAATTTGTTTTCTTCTAATAGTTTCATAAATTTTAGCACTTAGGTTTAGCTCTTTTATTCATTTTTGAGCTGCTTTTCATATAAGTGTGAGGTAGGGACTGATGATTAATTTTTGTGATGTAACTACTATAGTATTATAAATGCCTGATAAAAGCTCATGTTTTAAAGGGTATTTCACAAAGTATAAAATGAGGCTTAGTCAAGGGATTACCTGTCTACTTCTTATGACGGAAGGAGGAATTGAGAAGAAGTACCCAGCTCTTACTCCTTCCATCGCTACAGATGGCCGACCATCAAATGCATGCAGGAGCACTTTGTCAGCACCTGTTAAAGATTAAAGATAATGTAGAATTTCCTTTCATTTCCTTAACAAGAAGTTTTCCCACTGATCAAACTGGGCAACACAGATCATAAATTTTAAGTGAATGTTGGTCACTATAAAGATGAGGTTCTGAGTTTTTAAGTTTTATTTATTTAAGTAATCTCTACGACCCATATGGAACTCGAACTCAAAACCCTGAAATCAAGAGTCACATGCTCTTCCAACCAGGTGTCCCTATAAGATTTCTAGGCGTAAATGTACAGTGTTCAAATAGTAAAACAAAAAATATAGGATATTCTTAATCTTCAGAAAAAAACTGAAATATAATTTTTTAAGGGCCCCTGGGTGGCTCAGTCAGTTAAGCATCCAGCTCTTGATTTCAGCTCAGGTCTTAATCTCAGGGTCATGAGTTCAAGCCCCACCTAGTGTGGAGCCTCCATAAAAACAACAACAACAACAACAACAACAAATCTTTAAATAAATATTTAAACTTCTTATACCAGCAAACCTTTTCTAGAAGTTTGTAAACTGTCAAATTATTGTTCTGACTAGGCTTTTAAGCAGGGAAATTATCCTTAACAAGAATGCTAGTGAAAGAAGAAACAGGGAGCTCGATGACTCAGAGACACAACAGTCAACTGGCTTTACCAAATCACTTCCAGTTCTTAAAGGATGGCTGCTCAGCCTGCATAAAAATCACCTTCTCAGTAATTCCAGTGATTCTCATCACTGAGAAATATAATGTTTTCTAGTTGCAGGCAATTACATTTATTTTACTATTTGATACCGTTTTTTTTCCAAATAGTAGGCATAATCATTAGTGAGGTACAATCATAAGTGAATTATGGAATCAATTTAGTGAGTTGTGACTGACCAGAATATGCTTATCTGTATGTGTGTGACTGCACATATGAACGTGCACATATTATATATGCCTATTACCTGCAGAGAAAGAGAGGTACTGCTCCTTAAACTGGTCAGTTTTCTATGTACGCACTGAATCTTAAAATAGAGTCTTAGTACCAAAAAAAAGCACTCCAGTGTATTTCTTACTGTGGGTGGTACTTTTAAGTCTAAAAAGTAATGCTTTAAGATATATTTTTACTTTAGGAGCTACTGGTGAAAATGACAGTGCATTTTAGGTATGATGGCCACGACCTGTATAATACCATTTTCTGAGGCAGCAGCCAGAAAACATGCAAGACAGTAACCCACCTTTGCTTTGTTTTTTCCTCTATCATAATCAGCTGCTTAAGTGGATTAAAAAGTAGAGCTGTTAATTTTAATTTTTATTTTATTTTATTTTTTTAAAAAAGATTTTATTTATTTATTTGACAGAGATCACAAGTTGGCAGAGAGGAAGGCAGAGAGAGAGGGAAGCAGGCTCCCCGCTGAGCAGAGAGCCTGACATAGGACTCAATCCCAGGACCCTGAGATCATGACCCGAGCCGAAGGCAGAGGCTTAACCCTCTGAGCCACCCAGGTGCCCCAGAGGTGTTAATTTTTAAATTAAGGAATATAGGTTACTCAATCCAATTTTTCATTTGCTCTATGCTGGCCTTCTAAATGTCACAATCACACTTCAAAGTAGGCTGACTTACATAATTACCTTAGTTCATTTCCACCTCTACCCTTGCCCCATTCCCTTTCCTTAAAGAAATGAAATTAAAACATGGCTTATTCTATGAGGCTATGGACTGGAACTGTCAAATGTAAATATTAGACACTCTCAGGAACCTAAATACCTTGCTCTTTTAAGAGGCTGATGGTGGGTCTTCCAGCAGAGCGTGAGTGAACATTTCTGTTTAACAACAAAAAATTCCTTTTAGGTTCTTAATCTGAAAGTATTATTTTTGTTCTATTAAAGTAATTCAGAGAAAAGAAATACAGAGCTCCATCTCAGTAGAATCATTATTTAATTTTCTCTATAGCTATTAATATAGAAATATGATTAATTAACCTACAAAGGCAAATTTAATCTTTTGGCTAAGTGGACCTGTCGGATTAGCACTTGTCGTTGCTCTTCCTTCTGTTCATGAGTCGCAGCAAATCTGGGGGAGAAATCTAGTCCCACCTGTAATAGAAAAATAAACAGATTTACATGTTTATGGTTTAATGAATTCAAAAGATATACTATGGAGCAGTGCTGTCCAAGAGAAATATGATGGGAATCATACATGCAAGCCACATATACAGCTTAACCTTTTCTAGTATCCACATTAAAAACACTAACAAGAATTAGGTGAAATGAATTTTAACGACAAGCTTTATTTTATCTGTATATCCAAAACATCATTAATATATAGTAATATTATTATTTCAACACAAAACCAATATAAAAAATTCATTGCATTATTTTACATTCTTTTTGGGGGGGTACTAAGACTTTTTTTTTCCATAAGGGAGCTTTCTGGGGTGATGGCATGGTCTCTGTCTGGATGGAAGTTGGATTATACAGGTGTATCCATTTTTCAGAGCTCTAGAAATGCTTCACTTAATTTTTTTAAAAGATTTTTATTTATTTATTAGACAGAGAGAAACTCAGCTAGAGAAGGAACACCAGTAGAGGGAGTGAGAGAGGGAGAAGCAGGCTTTCAGTGAGCAGGGAGCGGGGCTGGATCCCGGTGCGGGGCTCGATCCCGGGACTCTGGGTTCATGACCTGAGCCAAAGGCAGATGCTTAAGGACTGAGCCACCCAGGAGCCCCATGGGTACTAAGACGTTGAAATCCTATGTGTTTTATATTTATAGCATATCTCAACTTGGACCAGTCACCATTTCAAGTGCTGTACATGGTTGCTACATTGAACAGTGGAGATTATAAATGACTGTTTCCCTTGACACTGTTTTGGAATGCATTGCTATAGTCTATATTCTAAATTTACGTGTTATTCTTATCTTTTATCTTTGATTAGAAGTGGGGTTTATTACCAAGTGATAAAAATGCTTCGTGATGGTAAATTATTTAATAAAAAATGTTCTCTAATTACAAACTCTAGACTGTTTTTAAGTTAAAAAATATTTTATTTATTAAATAAGTTCTACATCCAGTGTGGGGCTGGAACTTATGACCCTGAGATCAAAAGTCACATGCTCCACCAATGGAGCCAGCCAGGCACCATAACAAACTTGTCTATTTAAGTATGTTTGTATATACTGTGTTAACTAACTACAGAGATGATGGACCTATTTAAGTAAAGGAATAAAAAGAACAAAGCACATAGAAATGTTAACAAAATAGTTTTCTTTCATTAACATAAGTCTATAGTGGGGCTTTCTATTGTCCTACCTCAGGCTCTTTTGCTTACTGAGGAAGTACTGACAAATTATTATCCAGCTAAATGAAGTGAATATAATTATCTAAGTCAGTTATAATCACCAATAGTGAACTAAAGATTATATTTATATATCATATGAAAGTCTGGATTAGAAGTCATTTGATCAGCTACATTTGGTGTTACCTCTCCAACTGCCAACAACTGATCTTTATAATTCTCCATAATGGGCAAAGCTATATCCAAATCCTAGGAGAAAAAAAAGTAAATTTGTTTAAATAGAAGGGTAAGGGGACTGATACTTTAGAAAACACCTTTTATATACCAGGCACTGTACGATACTGGGTCCTTTACATACATTCAATACCTTTAATCAGTTGAAGAGTTAGTCATAGTAAACCTTCTATAATAGTGAGCAATACTACTTGGAAATGAGAGTTGAAACATCCTACACTCAGGTTACAAGAACATGACTTTCAATGAAAAGTCTCAAACACTTCCTAATATTTAGAAGGAATTTCTTGACATTTAGGACTGATTTGGATTTCTTCCTGGAATAGCTGACCAAGAAAGAAGAAAGCCATCTTTGGCAGTCACCTTTGTAATTGAGTTTTGGGGGAGTGCATTGTGTTATGTCCTCCTCAGGATACTAATGGTTTTTGAGTTTTTTAATAGCAATAATCCCATATATCTTCTGCACTATTCTCACTGATTTCTTTTGTCTTTATAATCCTGCTTAGTTTATTTTTGTCCTAAAGGTTCAAAAATATAAACACTAATTACCACACATATGCTTGTCAATTATGTAACTAACAACGTACCATTAGTTTTCATGATATTACTATTTCCATTTAAAGAGAATTTACTCTGTGAGGGTTCCCTTGTTAGACAAGGGAAAGATAAATATATGGAAAAATGCTTCTAGATATCTTTTAAACTACTTTGAGGGTTTTAGTCTCAGGATATGTAAATTGCAAAGAACCTCTGCTGAGGATAATTAGAACAAAGGAGGATTAAGAAAAGAGAGGTGAAACAGGTGGTAAAAGTGCAGGAGGAGATTCTACAATTATGCCTCCGGAGACAGAAAACATGAGGGACAGAGTAGATCATGGCCTTAGAAATACATTCTAGTAGACTTCATAAAGAGGATTTAACACTGTCATGAGGAGCTAAGAGTATAAAACCCTAGAGACCAGAGGTGTCTGACAATAGCTGAGGCGGTTAAATGTTATCAACCAAAGCTTTTTCCATATCAAACATCCAAAAGGCTTGGTCTCGGAAGTTCAGAGGGGCTGGAGAAGTTGAGGTTACCCAGGAAATGGTTGACACTTGGAAAGTCTTAGAAAGAAAGAGTACATTTGGATGAAGACCAGCTAGAGGAAAAAAATATGCTTCTTGGAATATCTATTAACTGTGAAAAAAGCAAAAATTTACAGTGAGACTGTTCCAACTTCTCATGAAATAATCTGGAAGTTTCTGGCAAGTCAAGGATAGTAAATAGAAATTAATATAATTCATAGTACTAATTTTATATGTGTGTATTTGTGTGTATGGTCTCTATCATTTTATTTCAATTAATGTAAACAGTTTTATAAAGACACTCATAGGTCTATTTCATTTCTATTCCCACCTCCTAAATGAGGTCTCAAGTTCTTTAAAGGCTAATGGTTCTATGACTTTTCTTTTTTTTTAAGATTTTATTCATTTATTTGACAAAGAGAAACACAGCTAGAAAGGGAACACAAGCGGGTGGGGGGGGGGAGTGAGAGAGGGAGAAGCAGGCTTCCCGCCAAGAGGGGAGCCCGTTGCAGGGCTCAATCCCGGAGCTTGATCCTGGGACTCCAGAACCATGACCTGAGCCCAAGGCAGATGCTTAATGACTGAGCCACCCAGGCACCCCTAGTACGGGTTTTTTAAAGATCCTATATCTCTATACCCTATGGCCAGGACTACTACCATTACATAATTATTCATGGTTTACAAATGAGAAATTGAGACTTAGCAAAGTGCCACAAATCAAAGAAGCCAGTAAACCAGGTATCTGTGACTTCAAAGCCTGTACTGTTCCCACTATGCGGCCGAAAGAAGAGAGAAGGGAGAAGGAAGAAAGGGTACGGAAGGCAAAAGGGAAGGAAAGCAGATTTATTCGGAATGATTTTAAATAATTGGTTTTTTTTATTAAATAAAATATTTAGTCTTCACAATCTTGAAATCAGGGTCAGGTGTGTAACACAAATGAGTGAAGTGGGCCAAGCAGCAATGGGAGGCAACTGCAGAGCACGTGCCCTGCCTACAGGGGGAAGTAGATCGCACACAGTTAACTGTGGTTCCCTGAAATCTCTCTGAGGCCCAAGCCCTGCCGGATAGTATTATTTATTACTGTGCCAAGTAATAAATATTGAATGAATAAGTTCAGGAATATAATGACAGGTTTGTGTGAGGCTAGACAACTTTGATTTTATTTATCTTATTAGAGAAAGAGAGGAGGGGCAAAGAGAGAGAGAGAATCCCAGGTAGGCTCCACACCCAGGGCAGAACCCAATGTGGAGTTTAGATCTCATGACCCTGGGATCATCGCCTGAGTGGAGATCAAGAGTCCATCATTCAACTGACTGAGCTACTGAGGCGCCCCAGCAATTTTAATTTTATGAACCAAGTGAATTTACTTAACACTTACTACATACCAAGCTTTGTATCACATATTAGGGGTTTATAAGCTAATCATTATGAAAAAACTAAACTAGGGAATGGACTACAAGCACACTGAGAATAAAAGAGGAGTAACTGCTTATGTCTGGTGTTTTCCAGGGGGCTATCCTGAGATTTTTTTTAAAGATTTTATTTATTTATTTGACAGGGAGAGAGAGATCACAAGTAGGCAGAGAGGCAGGCAGAGAGAGAGGAGGAAGCAGGCTCCCTGCTGAGCAGAGAGCCCGACATGGGCCTTGATCCCAGGACCCTGAGATCATGACCAGAGGCTTTAACCCACTGAGCCACCCAGGTGCCATATCCTGAGATTTTTATGAGTTCATATCTGCTTTGGGAATCTGGAATTACCTATTGTTGCTATTTTCATGAGTTTTTTAAGTTAAACAGTTCTGTCAATTCTGCATTTATGCCAAAATATGTCACATCCACCCTCTTCCCCTCTCCTCTGCTGCTAGGGGTCTGGTCCAGGCTGCCATGGTCTCTCCCAGGGACTACCGCGATAGTCTTCTCACTCCTCCTGTCTTCCTTTTTTGCACTCTTCAAAATTTGTTCTTCATACCATACCCAAGTGGATATCTTCAAAATATAAATCCTGACTTGTCCTTCCTCACTTTGAATCCCCTCATGGATGCAAACTGAACTCCAGCAAGGCCCCAGACACCGTACTCCCTGACCAGTCTTTCTGACCTCACCACCATGACTCTTCCTTCTCTGGTCACATCAGCTCCCTTTTGGTTGTTGATGACATCAAGCTTGTTCCTACCTTAGCACCTTTGTGCTGGCTTGTTTCCTTTGCAATCTTCTGACCCTCTCTCTGCAGGGCCAACTCCTTGGTAGCACTCAGGTTGCAGTTCTCATATCACCACCTCAGAGAGCCCTTCCTTGACTATAACCTAAAAACCAGCATCCACAGTCCCTATCACATAATCTTGTTTCATTGTCTTAAAGCACCAACTGCTACTTACAGTTTTCCTGTTCATATATCTAATTGTTGATTGTCTATCTGCTAGAATTTTGCTTCAATGAGAAGGATTTCACCCACAGTGCTTAGAGCAGTGCTTGGAATGCAGTAGGTGCTCAGTAAACACTTGTTGACTGACTAAATGAAGGTCTATTCATATAAATCTCTATATAAATGAAAGAAATGCTGTTCTGCAATGATCCCCAACATTTTGGGAACTGTATCTCTTTGGCAATTTATCTAATTTTATCATCCCAGGAGAACAACTTCAGCTACAGGACAAGTATTTATTATTACCTGAAGTGAATTAAAAGCAATTTTGTTTCAAAATGAGTAGAGCTACCTGGGGTACCCTAATGCAGGAATACAGATTCACTATTATAAAAAATGAAAGACCTGTATCTCAATTTATTCATAGGTAACAAAAAGTCTTTACTTCTTCAAAATGGGGGGCTACCAATCCCATTATGTAATAAAGCACTTAAGAAACTGTATCTCCCTGATTCTGAGTCAGGAGACAAGTATGAAATATGAGACATATTGGCTACTGTAAGTCACAGAGATCTTGTAGGAAAGATTTATTTTTTATTTTATTTTATTTTTTTTTAGAGCCGGTATAAAAGCAGTGTAGTTTAATAGATCAAGAGCACTCCTTTAGAGACAGTTTAATGTTCAAGAAGATACTGTGTACTTGAACTCATCTGTTCCATTATGGTACTACATCTATGAATTTGTATCTTTCTTTTTCTGAATATTACATCTATGAATCTGCATCCTTCTTTTTGGCCAAAGCAATATGAAAACATGGTAAAAAATGTGAAAACAAGTCACTTATAATTCTAGCTGATTATCACAGCTAATGTCATTTCTGTGTTTTTCCCTTTAATCTTTTCCTTATAGAATATATTTTTACATTTTTGAACATTTTCCTCATTGCTACATAAAATAAACCCTATAGTTCTCATTTTCCATGCATGTATTCCATACATACATATATTTAACACTCTACAAGTTAATTTTTCCTTTATTTCTGAGCCTCTAGGCTATTTCTGTTTTTTCTCTACTACAAATAATGCTACAATAAACACCTTTGTGAAAGGTAGCATTTCCTTCTTCTGGATTATTGCCTTAGAATATAAACCAGAAAGAGGAGCACTACTCAAAGGTATCATTTTCTTTCTTTCTTTTTTTTTTAAGATTTTACTTATTTATTTGACAGAGAGATCACAAGTAGGCAGAGAGGCAGGCAGAGAGAGAGGAGGAAGCAGGCTCGCTGCTGAGCAGACAACCCGATGCGGGCCTTGATCCCAGGACCCTGAGACCATGACCTGAGCCTAAGGCAAAGGCTTAACCCACTGAGACACCCAGGTGCCCTCAAAGGTATCATTTCCTATGCTTCTTGTTTTATATGACTTTTACCTTTGATGTGACACATCTCTGGTCTCCTGGTGAAACTCCTTGAACAGGGTGAACACCCAAACAGGGCAGGACAAACCCCTTATACCTAAAAATGTAGAACAAATTAAGAAAGCAGGAATATTGAACTAGTAGACAATGTTATGCTACAGAAAAAGTATGAAAGAATTTTTTAGGGCTATATTTATGTGATTTTCTTCTCATTCTTTTTAAAATTGGATGACCTCTGATTGTACAAATATGATATCATAACTGCATCCTTGTTAGCAACTCTTTAATTCTTTTTTTTTTTTTTTAAGATTTTCATTTATTTAACAGAGAGAGATCACAAGTAGGCAGAGAGGCAAGCAGACAGAGCCCAACTTGGGCCTTGATCCCAGGACTCTAAGACCATGACCTGAGCAGAAGGCAGAGGCTTTAACCCACTGAGCCACCCAGGCGCCCTCTTTTTTTTTTTTTTTTTTTTTTTTTTAAGATTTTATCTATCTATTCAGGGAGAAAGCACAGGCAGGGGGAGGGGCAGAGGGAGAGAGAGAGAGAAGCCAACTCTCTATCTAGCTGGGAGTCCAACACAGGGCTCAATCCCAGGACCCTGACATCACTGAGCCACTCAGCTGCTCCACCAACTCTTTAAATTCTTAATGGAAAGTAGCACCTTTCTGAAAGTTGCATAATCTTTTCAAATTCTCCTGAATGTTCAGCAACCACCACAAGAGCCATAACATTGGCCTGAAACAAAAACGAATACAACAGTTAGAGTCTCAAACAATATACATCTAACATAACTGAGAGAAATTTAAGGCTTCTGTACTTCCAGTTATTTTTGCTCACTCATACTCTATCAATATAATCATGATGGTTATCACTGAGTACTATGTTCTAAGCACTATGTTCAGTAAATATAAATATTACTTCATTTAATCTATGTAACCCTATGAGGTAGGCCTTGCTGTAATCCATCATTGATCAGGAGTTTTGGATGGAGTTAAATAACTTGCTCAAGATCATTATGCCTATATAATTCCAGGGTCCATGCTCCTAATTAAGCTGCATATTGAATGATGGCTGTGTATGTAAAAATGTATTGGC
This sequence comes from Spilogale gracilis, assembly GCA_004023965.1. Taxonomy (NCBI): domain Eukaryota; kingdom Metazoa; phylum Chordata; class Mammalia; order Carnivora; family Mephitidae; genus Spilogale; species Spilogale gracilis. The sequence goes on from PITA01005334.1 coordinate 39,792, forward strand.
AACCGTTTCTGACTATCACTTTAAGGGAAAGCTACATATAAATGAAAGAAATGCTGTTCTGCAATGATCCCCAACATTTTGGGAACTGTATCTTTCTGGCAATTTAACTAATTTTATCATCCCAGGAGAACAACTTCAGCTATAGGACAAGTATTTATTATTACCTGAAGTCAATTAAAAGCAATTTTGTTTCAAAATGAATAGAGCTACCTGGGGTATCCTAATGGAGGAATACAGATCCACTACTATAAAAATGAAAGACCTTGTATCTCAATTTATTCATAGGCAACATAGTTACAATGAATTTCATAAAAACTTCCAAAAATTAGTAATTTTTTCCTGAAACAAATCAAAATGTTTTAGAAAACTTTTATAAAAATTTCTCCAAGATCTCTGGAATAACATTAATTTTAGAACTGACAGATGAACCAATATGATCCATGTAACTGGTAAGCATGATAGCTGCAGGAATAGGTTTTGGATTCAGACTATCTTGTCTATATTACTTTAACTAGCAGTGTATCTTTGGATAAGTTAGTAGGTCTGAGTTTCCCCCTCTATCAAATGGGTAAAATCATAGCTTCTTCATAAGGATGTTGTGAAACCTTAAATGAGATAATGCACAGAAATGGCTTAGTTCAGTACCCAGCATATAGAAAACAGTTAATTAATGCTACTTACCATAAACAAAGCAACATAGGCATAGTGTATCTAAATTTCAAGCTGTTCTAGCTTGAAATTAAAAGAAAACAAAGGGCAATTATAGATATTGACTTACTTTCTTGGCTTTCTCCAACACATCATCCAGATCCTAAAATAAGCGTAAGTAATCACAATTAGAAGAATAAGAAACTGCTCTTTTCAATCTATACTTTCAATGCCATCCCGATCAAAATTCCACCAACATTTTTCAAAGCGCTGGAACAAACAATCCTAAAATTTATATGGAACCAAAAAAGACCCCAAATTGCTAAGGAAATGTTGAAAAAGAAAAACAAAGCAGGGGGCATTACGTTACCTGATTTCAAGTGTTATTACAAAGCTGTCATCATCAAGACAGCATGGTACTGGCACAAAAACAGACACATAGACCAATGGAACAGAGTAGACTCCAGATACGGACCCACAACTCTATGGTCAAATAATCTTCGACAAAGCAGGAAAAAATACCCAGTGGAAAAAAGACAGTCTCTTCAATAAATGGTGCTGGGAAAATTGGACAGCTACATATAGAAGAATGAAACTAGACCATTCTCTTACACCACACACAAAGGCAAACTCGAAATGGATGAAAGATTTCAATGTGAGGCAGGAATCTATCAAAATCCTAGAGGAGAACATAGGCAGTAACCTCTTTGACATCGGCCACAGCAACTTCTTTCAAGATACGTTTCCAAAGGCAAAGGAAACAAAAGCAAAAATGAACTTCTGGGACTTCATCAAAATAAAAAGCTTCTGCACAGCAAAGGAAACAGTCAACAAAACAAAGAAGCAACCCACAGAATGGGAGAGGATATTTGCAAATGACACTCCAGACAAAGGGCTGATATCCAAGATCTATAAAGAACTCCTCAAACTCAACAACCAAAATAAAGATCATCACATAAAAAAATGGGCAGGAGACATGAAGAGGAACTTCTCCATAGAAGACATACAAATGGCTAACAGACACACAAAAAAATGTTCATCGCTAGCTGTCAGGGAAATTCAAATCAAAACCACGTTGAGATACCACCTTACACCAGTCAGAATGGCCAAAATTAACAGGACAGGAAACAGCAAGTGTTGGAGAGGCTGTTGAGAAAGGGGAAACCTCTTACACTGTTGGTGGGAATGCAAGTTGGTGCAGCCGCTTTGGAAAACAGTGTAGATTCCTTAAAAAACTAAAAATAGAGCTACCCTATGACCCTGCAATTGCACTACTGGGTATTTGCCCCAAAGATACAGATGTAGTGAAAAGAAGGGACATATGTACCCCAGTGTTCATCGCGGCAATGGCCACAATCGCCAAACTGTGGGAAGAGCCAAGGTGCCCTTCAACAGATAGATGGATAAAGAAGATATGGCCCATATATACAATGGAATATTACGCCTCCATCAGAAAGGACAGATACCCAACTTTTGTAGCAACATGGACAGGATTGGAGTCCTGAGTGAAATAAGCCAAGCAGAGAAAGTCAAGTATCATACGGTTTCACTTACTTGTGGAGCTTTAAGGAGTAACATGGAGGACAGTAGAAGGAAAGGAAATGGGAAATGGGGTAAATTGGGGAGGGAGACAAAACAGGAGAGACTCTGGACTCAAACAAACTGAGGGTCTTGGAGGGACGGGGGGTGGGAGGATGGATGAGCCTGGTGGTGGGTATTGAGGGCACGTATTGCATGGAGCACTGGGTGTGGGGCATAAACAATGAATCTTGGAACATTGAAAAAATTAAATTTAAAAAAAGAAGAAACTGCTCTTGGCTGTATATATAATGTAGTTGAGGGTCCAAAGAGAATAACAACAATGGCAAGAAACAGTGTGATAAAATGTGAACAGCTACACTGACCCACCTCTCACTAAAATTTGGCTTCTGTTCCTACTCCACTAAAACAGAAGCTGTCATTGCCAAATATAAAGGACACCTCTCTGTCCTCTTACTCTACCCCTTAGCAAAATTAAGAACTCCTCACTTGTCTATTCCTTCCTTCTTGAAATATTTCCTGCTCTTGGTTTCTGCAAAACGGCTCTCCTGCAACACCACCCTCCATCAGCTGCTACTTTCAGTTTCCTTAAGTGGCTCTCTCTGCTATCGGATTTCAGGACCCTATGCTCCTCTCTCTGTACACATCTCAGGTGATCTCATCCATAGGTTCTGATACCATCATTATGCTAATTTTAAACCCCAGCCTAGAATTCTCTCCTGAACCCAAGATTGACATTTAAAAAATCAACTAGGGGCGCCTGGGTGGCTCAGTTGGTTGGGCGACTGCCTTCGGCTCAGGTCATGATCCCTGAGTCCTGGGATCCAGCCCCACATCCGGCTCCCTGCTCGGCGGGAAGCCTGCTTCTCCCTCTCTCACTCCCCCTGCTTGTGTTCCCTCTCTGGCTGTGTTTCTCTCTGTCAAATAAATAAAATCTTTAAAAAAAAAAATCGACTATATGACATTTCCACTTGGATGGATATTAGGCTTCAATATGTGCCAAACATAACTCTCCTCTACAAACTTACTTTTTATCTGCCCTCCCCAACCTCAGTCTTCCCTCCTTTCAGTGAAGAGCACCATCATGCTCCCTACAGTACCCTCATGTCTTCTTTCTCTCCCTCTCCACATCCAATTCCTCAGCATGTACCCTAGATTCTAGCTCTAAGACACACACTGAGTCAAGCTGCTTTTCTCAAACTCACCTGCAACCACTATCATCTTCTGTCTACATACAGCAAAAGCCTCCAAACTGGTTTTCTAACTTCCACACTTGCTCTCCATCAGCAAAATGTTCTTTTAAATGGAAATCAGATATTGTCAGTCCCCCTTAAAAACACACACACACACACACACACACACACACAAAACCAAAATACCTTTACTGGCTCCACATGGTCCTTACTGACCTACCTCACCTACCCTCTGCAAGCCTCTAGTATTATTCCAGTGGCTCTCTCTAGCTCATCGCCCTCCACCCAATCTTTTTGTAGCTTAAACGCCTCAAATTCGATCCCGTCTGGAGCCTGCGACCTGCTTGCTTTTTACACGACTGCAATCCAGGTCCTTGCTTGGCTGGCTCCTTGCCTCTCTGGTTCCAACCTACGTGTCACCTCTCGGGAGGTTTTCCCCCCCAAGAGACTCTGTTCTTGCTTCTCTTCTATCAGCGTCTGTTTCC
>PITA01005334.1:43756-111832 GCA_004023965.1 Spilogale gracilis
GGGCAGGAGCTGGGTCCAGAGGCGGTGTGGGCGGGGGGATGGAATCCAGGGGCGGTGGATCCGGGGGCGGTGTGTGTGTGGGGGGATGGAATCCAGGGGCGGTGTTAAAAAAAAAAATCGACTATATGACATTTGTGTGTGTGTGTGCGGAAATCCAGGGGCGGTGGGGGGGGGCAGGGGCGGTAAGGGGGGAGCCCAGGGGCAAATAAACACCACGCAGAGATAGAGGGCTCAGCGCTCTTCAGCGCCAGAAAGAAAAATCAGAACCACTGAGGTTAAAGAGTCAGGAGCAAGTCACTCAGGACCACGAACACGGGCCCGGGAGGATTTGAGGCTTCCTCCCAAGAGAGGACAGGAAAAATTAACCTGAAGAGAAAGGACGGCGGGGGGGGGGGGCTCCCCGTTCCCACCGGTCGGGCCTCGCCCGTACGTACGCTGTCAAAGTCCGGGGCCGAGAGGTGGCAGTGACAGTCCACCAAGCCTACGCCCGCCGCCCCCATCGCCACAGCCACCGCCGTCCTCCACGCTCCCGCCGTACCCTAGCCGGAACGCTGCCACTGCAGCGTGTTGTTTCCGGCCGGACCCCGGCTTCTTGCCCCAGTGAGAGCCCGCCCTTCCGCTCCCAGTTCCCGCCAGCAGTTCAAACTGGGAAGATGGCGGGGGCTCCCGTGTTGTCGGTCCCTACCCCTCCGCGGGACGTGGAGAGGGTGGCGGAGGCGGACCACGGGGCCTCGGTCGCCGCCATCTCCCAAGAGGACTTCCGGGTGCGCTGCACCTCGAAGCGGGCCGTGACGGAAATGCTAGAACTGTGCGGTCGCTTCCTGGAAAAGCTTGGGGACACGCTGCCAGAGGAGATTCGGGAGCCTGCGCTGCGAGATGTGCAGTGGGTACGGGCTCAGTAGCCATCTCTTGTCTTTTCACCCCTTACCCTGTACCCCTCTCGAGGCTCAGAAAGAGCCCACCGCAGGCTTCGCAAAGTTAACGGTGCCGCCCGATCCCGTAGAAGAAGCCGGAGAAAGGCAAGGGTCGAAATAGATGCTAGTTAGTGTCAGTTGGGAATTGACCGCTTAGACCAGTGCCGTCCAGTAGAAAAATACAAGGCGAGCTATGGATGGGATTTGAAATTGAAGAAAATAATAGATGAAATTAATTTTAATGTTATGTTTTATTTAGCCCGTTCTATCCGAGATACTGTTTTAACTTGTAATTTAAAAAAATGAACGGGTTTTTTTTTTTTTTAATCTTCTTGTGTTCGTACTAAGTTTTTCAAATCTGGTGGCTTAAATTTAGAGCTCATCTCCTTTCCAGCCAGCCATATTTTAATGCCTCAATAACCACAAAGTGTCTAGTGGCTCCCCTACTGGACAGTGCGGACAAAAACTGAAGGAGGAATTCTCTAGGAAAGGGTAATCCTAGAAGTCAGCCAGTCACCAAACTAGCCTTTGGTCTTTACTTTTGCCTGTTTTAGAACTTCATGTAAAGTCAGTGGAAACATTTTCCCTCCAAGTCTGAAGTAGATAAGTAAGCTGTCTTGATTAATAACTTCTCTGTACCTCATAACATTTCCCCTTCCTTTCCCACATATTTTGCAAAGTGCTGTAGAAGCTAGTTTCTTTAAGGAAAGACACAACAGATTGAGGGATTGGTACCTGCCTTAAGGAACATACAATCTATCTGTAGAAAATAAATTTAAAAGCTCATAATGCAGCAGTCACTTGTGATTTTGAATGACCACAATGTGAACAGTAAAAATAAACGTCAAGTGGAAGAATAATAAAGAAACAGCCCCTGGGTAGTGAGTCTGTGTTCCAGTTTTGTATACAGTAACACTGTTACTACCTTCCTGCAAGGAAGGGAAAAATAGAGACATACCGCCAGACATTTTTAGTAGTTTTGGGAAAAGACTGTTTATTGCATAATGATCTTAGAATTTGCCCCTTTCTACGAAGTGCTAACCGATTTAGAACATTTACTTTCAGAAAAAGAGTAGGTTGGCTCAACCTATTACACCTTATTTAATGGATGATAAAGTGAATTGGAAGAGAAAGATTTGAAGACTTAAACTACCAAGGAATTCACTTTTGTTTTATATTAAGGGCAGATAAAAGACAGAGGCTTTAATTATATTGACATATCCCTTTTTAAAACCACATAATATTGTAATGGATATTCTAAAAAAAAATTGTATTGATATGATTGTGCAATGAATATTACAGTTTGTATTCTGAGATAATCCTTGAATGCCCATACATAAAGTAAGGGTTTTATTTTATAAAATCTTTAAAGTGTAGAGTGTATACTTTAACTCATAATCATTATCAGTCATTATTTGATTTATGCTTATTTTTACTTATACAAAATGTGTAAAATATATCCTTGTTGTAAAAAACAGCAAAACAGCATAAAGCAAAAGTCTGAATTAGTCTCCCCAACCCCTCCTTCTTCCTGGAAATAACTATTTTGGAGGGCCTGGGCGGGGGTGGGGGGGTTGTAATCCTATACCCTTTTTTACGGTTTTACATCGCTCTTGTTTTAGAGTTTTGTTTGTTTTTTACAGTAATAGTGTTAGGCTGATGTATTTAGCAATTTAGCTTTTTTTCTCTACCAAATCTGTCTTCGACTACTTGTCAAAGTTATGTAGAAATATACTTTATTCTTTTTAGGTATTGCATGATATGGATATAGTATATTTAACCATTTTCCGAATTTGAATTTAGATTTCATTTTTCCCCTCAGTATTTCACAATTTCAAATAGTGCTTTCATAAACATTCCTAGTCCATCCTTTTTTGGTTTTTAGGAGACTCGTTCTTTAGGATACATTGCTAAAAGTGAAATTGTAAGTAATAGGGAATGTGCATTTAAAATTTTCACCCAATTCCCTTGGTCCCTTATTTTGTAATGTATCATGAACATTTTTAACCTTTCAAAAAACAGATTAGTACAGTGGACACCTGTATATCCATTACCAAATTTAACAGTTATCAAAAATTTGTTACACTTCCTATTTTATTTATTTATTTTTTTAGGTAGGTTCCATGCATAAGGTGGAGCTTGAGCTCATAACCCTGAGATTAAAAGAGTCATGTGCTTACTGACTAAGCTAGCCAGGTGTTCCTTTACACTTCCTATTTTAAAGCAATGTCATTTCATTTCTATGTACCTCAGTGTACATCTCTAAAAAATATAGTCCTTTATGAAGTAGAATTTAGTTTTACTTTGTTTTAAGCATTTTTTTTCCTTGTTAACACTGATGCTCGTTCAGCATATGTCGTACTTGGACTCTTGAGATTCAGCTGAAATCAGCTTTGTTAGCTTGTATGTTTTTCTTCATTTAAGAAGTATATAAATTTTCCATTAAATTTTCTCAGACATAGCATAATGGTTATCAGAGCTAAAATGTAGGTAGAATCAGTGATTGAAATGGAATCTTCATTGAAAAGAATATAATAATAAGCTATTCTATTTTTCTTGATGTTCTGTGTTACAAATCTGAAGTTCTTATTTTGCCAAAATGTTTTAGTTCAATATTTAAAGTTATTTTTAGTGACTCGAGTATTGTAAATTTATTTCAGATCTTTGAATCAGCTGTACAAGAGAATGTCAGCATTAATGGGCAAGCGTGGCAAGAAGCTTCAGATAGTTTTATGGGTATGTGATTTAACTTTCCTTCAGTCATTAATTTCTGAGTTATTTTTGTAGCTAATTTTATCTTGGATGCCAATTTTTAATCGCCATTTTCAGTCTCATTTTTTAAAGATAGATTATTTATTTATTTATGAGAGAGAGACAACAGAGTGAGAGATAGTACCAGCGGGGGTGGGGGGTGGGGGCGAGAGGGTGGCACAGAGGGAAAGGAAGAAGCCAGCTCTCTGCTCAGTGGGGAGCCCCATGCAGGGCTCCATCCCCGAACCCTGGGATCATGACTTGAGCCAAAGGCAGATGCCCAACCAACTGAGCCACCTCAGCGCCATTCAGTGTCCCTTTAAAAATTTTCCATCACTTGGGGGAAGAGGGAAACAAATCTAGAAGGCTACTGAGGCAAACTACACAGTAGGTACCTTGGTTTTTTTTATATATGCTATCTCGCATTCTCAACAAGGTTTTCATCTGATTAGTCTTTGAAAGTATCCTTGTCAGTAGTTTACTGGAAAATACTGTACAACTATCTCCAGATGAAGAAACAGGCCCAGACAATTTCTATGATTAAAAGCTTACAAATCAAGCTGCATTTTTACAAATGATCCTTATAGTAGACAGCAAAGTACCCTTAGAAGTATGAAGTTAAATTTTAAGAGTATCAACCATGTAAAGGATGAGGTAAATATATGGAGAAACCTCCTTAGAGACAGAATACTTTCTTTTTAAGATTTAATTGATTTATTTGAGAGAGAGTGTGCAGGAAAGCACAAGTGGGGGAGCTGCAGAGGGAGAGGGAGAAGCACACTCCCCACTAGCAGGGAGTGGGATGGTAGGCTCTATCCCAGAACCCCGGGATCATGACCTGAGCCAAAGGCAGATGTTTAACTGACTGAGCCACCAAGATGCCCCAGAATACTTTCTTCAAAGCAGACTTAATTGTACCCTAACTAATGTTGTTGACATATCTAAAAAAAGTTTTGATGGAAAAAAAATAGTCCATGGTCAGTGTAAGAAGGAAAAAATTTAGTAGAAAAGAAATGATCTGGGTGAAAAAAGAGAATTCTCCAGCAAAGTCTAAGAGATTAACTATCCTGACTAGAGGGTCAGAGTGTCTTGTCTTTCCCCATGGTGGTATTACAGAGTCTGACCCGCATACCTTGGTATCACTGCTTGATATTACTTGCTATCCAGTTATACCCCTAAGCTTCCATGCACATCAACTAACCCTCTTGGTTATAGTTTTTCTTCCCAACATGAAGATAATACTTCACCCAGAAAATTTCACTGTCTAATCCTTGGGATTATTATAGTTATCTTTTAAAAGTCACTAAAATTTACTTTCTGGTTTATATATTGAAATAGTAAAAGTGATAACATTAGATTTCCCCAATATCAGAATGATTGCCAATTAGTAGAGGAGAGGAAGTGTATCACAATCACCTAAGAGTATTTTCAAACTACACAGATTTTCCTTTGTCTTTACTGGACTCTTGTTCTGTGAAGTCACTTTGGAATTGCTTTTTTGTTTGCTCCAGACTGCCTTTAGCAATATGATTCATCAATTTATAGATTAAAATACATATTTTCTAATAGGTTGGCAGTCTGGGTACAGTGGGGTTATTCTTTGTCCCTTTTCCTCCTTATGACTATGAGGGGAAATAGTTGAGAATACTATAATTTTACCTTCTTTCACTGGCACTTGATAATGACATACCAAATTCTAGGACATAGATGAAAACACATGGTCCTTACTATTTAGGAACTTACCGTTAATGGGAAGAAATGGACAAAGAATTACTATATTGTTTAGGAAGAGGGATAAGACCTAACAGAGTAGATTGTTGTTAAATTAAATGCATTTAGTGAATGACAGCATCCTAGATGAAAAGGAGGAAGGATATTTGAAGCAGAGAGAGCAGCATATGCAAAGGCACAAAGGAGTGATATGTTTGGAAAATGTCAGAAATGAAGTAGGAAAACTAATGGCAGGTGTGACCAGAGGTAAGTTGAGGCCAGATCATAAAGAACCCTGAGAGTTTGCTAAGGAATTTGCACTTTGTCCTGTAGGCAATTGGGAGTCAATGAAGATTTTTAAAATAGAATTTACATGAAAAGCTTTGCATTTTAGAACCTGTTGGCTGTGTAGGAGATGGATTGTAGAGGGGTGAAATTCAGGGTGCGCTGGTCTTAGGGAAGTTATTGCAGTAGTAGAGTAAAAGATGGTGAAGACCTGCTCTAAGACAGGAAGAAAGGAGAGAAAAAGGTTCTGCAGATAGGATTAAAAGAGTTTGTATCTGATCTAATACATAGAAGTAGTAAGTAAGCTTTGCAAGGGCAGAAGATTTTTTGTCTGTTTTGTTCACTGGGATCATTGTAGAAATGAGTGAACAAATAAAAGGAAAGAATGAATGAATATACAAGTGAAAACAACTTTCTCCTTTCCTCTGTCACTACCCTGAAAGGACTTGATTTCAGGCTTGACCAGGTACATTTAAGAATTAAAGGGTAAGTTACTCGAGAGCAGGGGCTATATTTGTTTTTCAGCATTTAGCTTGGCATATAGTAGGGACACAGTAAATACTTGTTAAATTGTTGACAAAATCTTCCCTGCTCAAATTGTTTATACACTTCAGTTTTATAGCTTTATCATTAGGTGGCGCTGAAAAACCATTTTCCTCCTCCATAGAAGCTATAACTGGGAGACTTTTTTTAACTTTGAAATAGTACATTATTTCAGACTAATGGTTGAAATTTTTAAATGGATAAGTTAAAATTTAGGAGGGGCTATTCATCTAAATGAGTATTCAAAGTAAGCAGTGATTATTTTTCTCATAATACTCTCAAATGATTAGTTGGTCTTAGTATTTGTTATGTGAATGAGATATACCTGATGCATTTCATTAATCTTTACCCAATATGTATGTGTGTCTGTATATGTATATATATAATATATATATATGATGATATATCAACAGTATTTGAGAGTTTCCAATATTTGAGGGTTTCAGAATTCTTAATGAAGCTTTTACTTAATAAAATAGATCTATTTCTAACATAGACTATGACATAGCAGAATAGGTATGAGACCAGTTAAGCCAATGATCTAGCTCTTTAGTTTAGCTTCATTTTTTTTTTTTAAGATTTATTTGAGAGGGTGAGGGTATGCATACGCGTGTTAGCAGCAGAGGGGGCAGAGCAGAGGGAGAAGGAGAGAATGTTCAAGTAGACTCCCCACTGAGCAAGGAGCTGGATCCCAGGATACTAAGATCATTACTGAGCTGAAATCAAGAGTCAGACCCTTAATCGATTGAGCCACTCAGGCACTCCATTCTTTAGTATTTTTAACTACTTATATTTAAAGATGATTTTCAAAAAAAGGTTGATGTACCACTTGCATTCATTTCATCTAGAGTACTTAATTTTGGAACCCCATTCCAGAGGCCTCAGTTGAATCAAAATTTCTGCACTTCTCACAAGTTCCCATGTAATTATTTTGCTGAAGTTTGAGATGCACTATGTTAAAACAGGAAGGCAATGGATAAGAGTTTTAGTAAAATCAAAGAAATTATAAAGTCACCGTGCCTCTTCCTTTTTCCTACTATTTATCCAGTTGTGTCTATTTCAGATTTAGCTTTCCATTCTACTGTTGTCACAGCTTTGGTGCAGCACATAATAAAGTCAAAACATGTTAGAAACTCTAATATTAAATGCCTTTACAGTCTAGTTCTTTTATATTTTATCATCCTTCTTTCCTTACACTTTATCGTGTAGCCATTTAGAACTTTTACTTATAGAACAAAGTTTCCCAAAACCTCTATGATCTTGCAAATACAGTTTCCTCTGCCTAAAATGCTTCTCCTTGTTATTTTTTTGTCTTAACCTTTTTTTAATCCAGTGGATTTACATTTATATTTCCACTCTTAGCTCAAATGTTGCTTTCTTTCCTTTTTTTTTTTTTTTTAAAGATTTTATTTTTTTGACAGAGAGAAACACAGCCAGAGAGGGAACACAAGCAGGGGGAGTGAGAGAGGAGAAGCCGGCTTCCCGCCGAGCAGGGAGCCCAATGTGGGACTCGATTCTGGGTCTCCGGGATCATGACCTGAGCCAAAGGCAGTCGCTTAACCAACTGAGCCACCCAGGCGCCCCTCAAATGTTGCTTTCTGTCTAAAGTGTTAAATTCCCCAGGTAGAGTTAGTGTTCCCTTGTTTTGTGTCCGAATAGCATTTTGTTCATACTTCAATTGCATTTATCAAGTTGTTTTGTGGATATGTTTCTTCCAGGCTCGTAGAAAGCAGGGATCATGTTACATTCATCTTTGTATTTTTCTGGTTTAGGCCTGGCTTCCCATAGGTGCTCAATAATTGATTTTTCAATGAGTAAGTAATTAAATTAATCACCACAGTTGGGGTGTCCATTAACTTACCATATTTGTTTTTCTTAATTATTTTGTATTTTCTAAATTTAGCTTGTTATATTTCTGTATGGAATATAACCAATGTGTTTGAAGAAATTTTTTGATAATGTTTGTTTCTTGAAATAGATTCTGATATCAAAGTACTTGAAGATCAATTTGATGAAATCATAGTAGATATAGCCACAAAACGTAAGCAGTATCCCAGAAAGATCCTTGAATGTGTCATCAAAACCATAAAAGCAAAACAAGAAATTCTGGTAAGGTGATTTATCTTTGAGATAATAAGTTTTGTTTTATGTCTATTTTACTAGAAAAAAATTAAGTATGAGATCTATGTGGACATACATGACATTTTGTTTTCTTTCCTTTTTCTTCCTCAATTACTACTATTTGTCTCTTGTAAGATTTTTTTCCTGTTCTAAGTTATACTAGATTTTGAACACAGCTGATTTTAAAATAGAATTTGAGGAAAGAAGACTAACTTTTGAATTCTGAGATCAGGAAGGAAATACATGTTTATCTTTTTTTTTTTTTTGCCCTTAAGATTTTATTTATTTGAGGGGGTTAGTAGGAGAGAATCTTCAAGCAGACCCCCTGCTAAGTACGGAGCCTGACTTGGGGTTTGATCTCATAACCTCTGAGATCATGACTTGAGCCAGAACCAAGAGTCAGATGCTTAACTGACTGAGCCACCCAGGCATCTCAATAAATTTATCTGTTAAGCCTTTTCTCTCTGTGTGTCATTTGTATTTGGCACCTTAGTTGTATATGTTTATATATTTTGGAAGATCTCTTTAGCTTAAATTGATGATGAAGGTTGATTACCTGTTCATAACACTGAAATTAGCTTTATGAATTGTGTGTAATTTGCTTTGCTCCAAAAGTCATGATGGTGTGGGAGATAGTTCACTGGGAATGACACTGCGTCTGGAGCAAGAAACACATGTTGCTTTATTATGTTATACTGTTTGTCATTAATTTTTGAAATTAGCATACTTTCACATTTAAATCTTCCAGTTGCTTTTTGTCAGGAATTGTTTTAGACAGTACAGGCATTGTTCTGTGAGAAAAAAATATAAGTAGAATTTTTTTTTTTTCTTCCAAAGCATGCTCTAAAAAATACCCTACTCTATCTCCTCCTCTTTTTTAAAGCTTCCCTAAGGAAAAAACATTCAAAATGTATTTATTTTCTCTCTCCCTATTATTACTGCCCTTCTTTCCTGGGAAAAAACCCTAATTGATCATCAGTATTGCATAAAAGACAGAAGATTGGCAGGCCTAGGTGAGGTGCTGCTGTAGAAATGGATGCAAAATGAATGGATGGGGTGAGGATACTAAAGGCAGCCCTTTTAGAAAACATTTTTTGGCTCCTGCTGGCTTTGGGCAAGAATAAGGAGGAACATTTTACTCTTTATTTTTGCTAAATTGTGGATCTTATTCCATATCGACTTTGCACAGGGGCCATGCTAACCTCTGTATTGTTCCAGTGTTGGTGTATGTACTGCTGAAGCAAGCCTGGGGATCCCTTGCTGTAGTTCTGCTCTCGTGGTCCCAGGATACCACAGGATATATAGGCTTGCCTATGCTCACATGGGAGCAGCCACTTTTTAAAACAGAGTTTCCATGGAAATATGAGTTGAGTTCCAAACATTTGTCTTAAAATGAATTTTAGAAAAACTATTCATAATTTGGAGACTACCTTGTACTTTACACACAAAATTCAGTCTCTATGGCTTTAATTTGTTTCTTTGCTTTTCTTTAGCTTTTTTCCTGGTGCTATTTCTTAGTGTATGCAGTAGGTGGCAATGTTATAAAAGGTATAATTCAGATTTAGTTTGATCTTTTCCCCTCCTTTCCTACAGATTTCAGGACTGGAGATCTTCCTCCTTTTTCCTCCCTCCCTCCCTCCCTCCTTTCTTCCCTCTCTCCTTCCCTCCCTTCCTTTCCTTTCTTCCTTCCTTTCTCTCTCTCTCTCTCTTTCTCTCTGGATTTCACTTGAGAGAGAAAGCACTAGAAGGGGTTGGTGGTGAGGGGCAAAGGTAGAGGGAGAAGCAGACTCCCCTGTGCTGAACGGGGAGCTCAGTACTCAACACGGGACTTCATTCAAGGACCCTGAGATCATGACCTGAGGTGACCTGAACCATAGACACTCAACTGACTGAGCCACTCACGCACCCCCACTTTGGTTTCTTTAAAGGAATGGTACTACAACTAATAGTATATTTGCTTACATTAGCTGAAGGAAATGTTTATATGAAGGATTAAGTGATTAAATCTGTTTTAATTTATATTGTGTTTAGAAGCAGTATCACCCTGTTGTACATCCATTGGACCTAAAATATGACCCTGATCCAGGTGAGTCAATGCTCATTTGCGGTAAAAGTGAAGCATCAGTTTATAATTTTTTTATGAGTTCCTGATACTCTTTTAAAGGTGTCAGTGTGAAGGGTATCTTCCGTTTGATGCTCTAACTTACTGACAGTCATCTGTGTTTAGCTCTTCTCCGGGATTATAAAAACTTGCTCTAAATGTACTGACTCAGTAATCTCCAGGAGTAGGTTCTAGGAATCTGGATTTTTATAAAGCTCTCCCCTGACCTAGACTATTATAACATCTTCTCAATCTGATTTCTGTTATAGTACCCTTCCATTTCTAACTGCTACTGTACTGTCCATTCTTTGTTTTACAGCCAAAGTTATACTGTTAAAGCATTCATGATGTCACTCCCCAATGTGATAACCATCACTGGTTTCTCAATGTTGGCAAATTAAAATCCAATAAAAATATAATGTTGAATTTAAGAAGAGATATGCATACTTGATAAACCTTTGAACTCAATTCTGTTTGCATTTAGAAGCATCTTTTTAAAACTCAGAGAAATAAAATTGATGAAAACTTATGTAAATCCAACAACAGAATTTGCATTGCTGAAAATGTGGATCATCTATATTTTTAGATGGCTTTATTCTCACATTTAAAAATTTATAACAGTTTTCCTAAGAGAGCTTTTCGTGTTTTCCTTTGGCATTCAAAAGTACCATTTCTTTCTTTCTTTCTTTTTTTCCTTTCTTTCTTTCTTTCTTTCTTTCTTTCTCTCTCTCTCTCTCTCTCTCTCTCTCTCTTTCTTTCTTTCTTTCTTTTTAAGATTGTATTAATTTATTTATTAGAGAGAGAGAGAATGCATGTGCACGTGTGAGCTGGGGAGGAGCTGAGAGAGAGGGACAGGCAGACTCTGCTGAGCACGGAGCCTGATGTGGGGCTCAGTTCCATGACCCCGAGATCATGACCTGAGCTGAAATCAAGAGTCAGATGTTTAATCTAGAGCCACCGAGGCGCACCCCCCTTTTTAAATACCATTTCTGAACTCTTAGAAAAAGAGTTAAAACCTTGATTCATTTGTATGGGCTACTTACGCTTATGGTTTTGAGTACTTTATCTTTGTCAAATTGTGCACTACTTTCTAACATGTCCCCTGCCCCTCCTAAATCCCAAAGCCAATGGGGATAAACCAAGAGGGGGATGTATAAGTGTATAGCTACTCAGAAATTTGTTTAAATCACAGCATTCACTCTATTTGACAAATAAAAATTGACCAAGGCCCACTAAAAAGGGGAAGTTGCCAAAATGAAGTAGTTGACATATACTTGTTTTAATTTTGAACAATGTAAGTTGATAGTTGAAACTTGTGGTATCATAATTACCCAAGTATTACTTTTCTTTTCTTTCTTTATATGTATTTTTTTAATTTAAACTCTACACCCAATGTGGGGCTTGAACTCATGATCCGGAGATCAAGAGTCAAATGCTCTACAAGTGAGCCAGCCAGGTGCACCCCCACAAGTATTACTTTTTAGATATAATTATTCTCTAAAGAAACTTGTAAACTCTTTATCTTAGGAGGGAAAAGAAATTGACTTAAATGATCTTTAAGGTCTACATGATTTTTTCCCTACCATTCCAGTTATATAGTAATAATGGAAAAATTGTCTATATCATATGATTCTGCCTTCATAATTAAACAAAAGAATGATCAGAATCCATCTTTTGGATAAATTTTGAGATTTTGTTATATACTTTTATAATGTTTATAAACTTAGCTTCAGTTCTATAAGCATAGCAGAGTTAACTTACAGTTTTATTAGCTGTGTATTTTAGGGAAAGTCCCTTGATTTCTTCAAACTTCAGTTTTTTTATGATAAATTCTAGATTTGGGGCCTGATGCTTTAGTTGTGGATTCCAGCTCTGTCAATAAATATTACAACATTGTTCTGCCAACTTACCAAGGTTGTATTATGATTCACAAGAGATGAGGGGTTCAATAATCTATAACTAAAATACATAAGTACTAGTTCAGAGAGAGATACTATGTAATAATAACCTTATTATAGGGGTACCTGCGTGGCTCAGTCAGTTAAGCATCTGCCTTCGGCTCAGGTCATGATCTCAGGGTCTTGGATTGAGTCCTGTGTCTGGCTCCCTGTTCGGGGGAAGTCTGCTTCTCCCTCTCCCACTGCCCCTCCCCCCCTGCTCATGGTCCCCCCTCTCTCTTTCAAATAAATAAATAAAGTTTAAAAGAAAAATAACCTTATGATAATCCTATCTCAATTACAACGACATACCTTATTATAATACTGCTTAACTTATAATCCATCTAACTGGTAAAATCATACAGAATTAATTAAAATGGCTAAGGAAAATAGAAAGCATAGATTTATATAGAACCTAAAAGTCTGAATAAGCTGCTTGGGAAAATTTTTGTGGGAACTTCTTGAAAGTTTTTTGTTTTTGTTATTAGAATATTAAGTGATACCAAATATATTTGAAAGCTGACATTTTTAAAAGAAGGTTTTCTGGTTTTCAAAAAGCAATACTTAGCCAATGTATATAACATTGATTTGGCAGCCTCTCTAAAGAGCTTATGTTTGAGTGTAAGAGATGAACATAAAACAATTTTTTCATGTCCTTAACCGGTTCTTTTCCCAGTTTTCCGTGAGTAAATGGCCCCTTCATCTGTGTTATTGCCTTAGTTAGAAGTAACCCTTGATTCTTTCCTCCCCTGAACTCCTCATATCCAGTCCTTCAATAAACTATAAATTATTCCTTTGAAATACAATCTCACATTCATCTATTTCTCTCCATCCTGCTATTATCACTTCTAATCTAGATTACCATCATTTTAGCCAGGATTTCTACACATGCTTTCTAGACGGCCTTCCTGTTTCACTCTTGTTTTTTCCCATTCCACTGTATATATATTGGGCAGAGCTGATTTTTTTAGAAGTTCTTTAAAATATTTCAAACATATAGAAAATATGGAGTAAAACATAATGAACATCTTTATTGCTACCACCCATATTTAAGGACTATTCACATTTTTCCCAAATTTGTTTCAGACCTTTTTAGGAACTAAAAGCTATGGATGCACTTGAAACCTTTTCTGTACTCCTTTACCATTCTAATCTGTTCTGTCTTACTTCAGAAGTAATCACTATCAGGGTGCCTGGGAAGCTCAGTCGGTTAAGTGACTACCTTCGGCTCAGGTCATGATCCCGGAGTCCCGGGACTGAGCCCTGCATCAGGCTCCCTGCTTGGCAGGAAGCCTGCTTCTCCCTCTCTCACTCCCCCTGCTTGTGTTCCCTCTCTAGCTCTGTTTCTCTCTATCAAATAAATAAATAAGATCTTAAAAAAAAAAAAAAAGAAGTAATCACCATCTTCAAGCTGAGTGGATCCTTCATGTCCAATGTTATGCTTTTTTACTCTCTAGACATGTAACTATAAATAATAAATGGTATTCGTTTTTAGATTTTTATATAAATTGTATCGCATATATTCTGCAACTTCTCCCCCTTGACATATACACAAAGTTTTCTATTCATTGAGCTAATATATAGTATTCCAGAATATGAATACACCACTGCTTATCCATTCCTCTGTTGAAAGACACTTAGATTATTTCTTTTTTTTGCTGTTATAAATAGTATTACCATGAACATTCCTTTTTTTGTTAAAGATTTTATTTATTTGTTAGAAGGTGCAAGCCGGGAGAGAAGACAGAGAAGCAGGCTCCCTGCTGAGCAAGGAGCCCAATGTAGGACTCAATCCCAGGACCATGGGATCATTACCTGAGCCGAAGGTAGACTCTCAACTATCTGAGCTACCCAGGTGTCCCTACAATGAACATTCTTATAACCGTTTCCTTGTATTGTGTAAATATGCCACAAATTTTCTAGAGTAGATTTCCGGAAGCAGAATATCTAGGTCCTAAGGCTTGTTTCTATTCAGCTATTGTATTTGAACTGTTACTATTCAGCCATAACATTCTATTACATTTGAACTTTATGACCTATCCAAAGTAGTTGTATCAGTTTACATTCCCACCAGCAGTGTTTGAAAGTTCTTGCTTTCCCAGATTTTGCCAACATTTGTTACTGTCAGGCTTCCTTTGTATATAAATATATATACACATACACAAACACACACATTTTATTTTTGCCAATTTGATAGGCATGCAGTAGTATTTAAAGGTTTAGTTTACTTATGTTTTTCTAACCCTGTAGTTTCTTCTGTGAGTTGCCTATTTATATTCTTTGCCTATTTTTCTGTTGTTTTCTTTGAACTAATTCACTTCTAAAAGTTGTACATACAGGCACATATCCATACATACATGTACACACACACAGTTTGGATATTAATCCTTTGGTTACAAGTACTGTAAATAATTGATCTCAGTGTTTGTCTTGTCTTTTTTTTTTTAAGATTTTATTTATTTGACAGAGAGAGAGAGAGAGATCACAAATAGGCAGAGAGGAGGAAGCAGAAAGCCTGATGTGGGGCTTGATCCCAGGACCCTGAGATCATGACCTGAGCCGAAGGCAGAGACTTAAAACTCTGAGCCATCCAGGCGCCCTTGTCTTTTAACTTTATAATGATTTTTTTTCCAAAGATTGATTGATTGATTGATTGATTGATTTCACAGAGAGAAATACAGAGAGGGAACACAAGCAGAGGGAGGGAGGGAGGGAGAAGCAGCCCTCCCGCTGAGCAGGGAGCCTGACGCTGGGCTCAATCCCAGGACTCTGGGATCATGACCTGAGCCAAAAGTAGACGCTTAACTGACTGAGCCACCCATGCGCCTCTAACTTTATAGGACTTAGGAACTTATAATGATCTTATATATAAATTTTAATGTAGTTGGATTTACTAGTTTTTTTCGTTTATAATTTATTCTTTCAGTTTCTTTAAGAAATCCCCTACCCAAGTGACATAAAGATCCTTTGATATTTATAGTTTTGATTATCACGTTTAGGTCTTGGATCCATCTGAATTTTTTTTTTTTTTCATTTTATGAGGAAGGAATCTAATTCTACCATACTGATAGCTATTTGTCCCGATGCTTGTACTTATTACACTTCACTCACTGAATAGGCACACCCCTTTTCTTTGTGTCTAGAATGTTAGTTTTTGTTTTATTAAGAATACTCATTGCTACCTTTTCACACTCAGTGATTAAATTTATCAACAACATTTTCCAGATTCTGTAATTACTGTTTCTTAAATTGCATGCCTTCCTTCTATGTTCACTTTTCTTGCTAATGTGCCTCCTTAGGTATTCTAAGTAAAAGTCTGTGGGTGGTAGACTCCCTTAGTTTTTATTTCATCTTGCATTTAAATTTTTTATTTACTTTCATTTACTGTAGGGAATATATATTACATCATTATCTCTGACACTCTTTTTTGATGGCTTTATTGAGATATAATTCATATACAAATTTACACATTTATTTAATTTTTAAAAAGATTTCATTTTTAAGTAAATGCTACATTCAACATAGAGCTCAAACTTACAGCCCAGAGATCAAGAGTTGCATGCTCTAGTTGCATGCTCCAGCCTGGCACCCTCTCAACTTGATTGCTTTCACTATATTCACAGAGTTATACAACCATCCCCAAAATAAATTTTTAAACATTTTCATCACTTCAAAAAGAAATCTCATACTGCTTAGCCATTCTCCCCCCGTCTCTTCTCTCTTTCCCCTGGCCCTAGGCAACCACTAATCTGCTTACTGTCTCTATAGATTTGATTGTTCTGGACATTTTATAAGTGGAATCATGCAATATGATTCAAGGTGAAATGAAATGAATGAAACAAGGTGAAACTAGAGAGGAAGATAAACCATAAGAGACTCTTAATCTTAGGAAACAAACTGAGGGCTGCTGGCGGAGAAGGATGTGGGGGGATGGGGTAACTGGGTGGTAGACGTTGGGGAGGGTATGTGTTATAATGAGCACTAGGTATTACATGACACTGATGAATCATGACCTGTACCCCTGAAACAAACAATACATTATATGTTAATTAATTGAATTTAAATATAAAAAAATCAGGTGCCTGATGGCTTAGTCAGTTAAGCGGCTGCCTTCGGCTCAGGTCATAATCTCAGAGTCCTGGGATCAAGTCCTGCATTGGGCTCCCTGCTCAGCATGGAGTTTGCTTCTCTCTGCCTGCTGCTCTCCCTGCTTATACTCTCTCTGTGTCAAATAAGTAAATAAAATCTTTTTTTTTTTAAAGATTTTATTTATTTGACAGAGAGAAACACAGCCAGAGAGGGAACACAAGCAGGGGGAGTGAGAGGGGGAGAAGCAGGCTTCCCGCCTAGCAGGAAGCCCGATGTGGGACTCGATCCCCAGTGTCCGGGATTATGACCTGAGCCGAAGGCAGTCGCTTAACCAACTGAGCCACCCAGGTGCCCTGTAAATAAAATCTTTTAAAAAATTAAGTAAAAAGAAAGGAATGAATGGCTTCTTTTAATTAACATGATGTTTTAAGTCCATCCATGTTGTAGCATGTATCATTACTTCATTTCTTTTCATTGCCAAATAATATTCCCTTTTATGTATATACTTTTTATTTACCCATTCATCAGTGTAGAGACTGTTTTTTTTTAAAGATTTATTTATTTGACAGAGAGAGAAACAGCAAGAGAGGGAAGACAAACTGGGGGTGTGGGGTTTGGAGAGAGAGAAGCAGACTTCCTGCCAAGCTGGGAGCCTGATGGGGGCTCGATTCTGGGACTCTGGGATCATGACCCGAGCCGAAGGCAGACACTTATTGACTGAGCCACCCTGGCGCCCTAGAGACTGTTTTAAAAGTAAGCTCTGAGCCTGGTGTGGGGCTTGAACTCATGACACTAAGATCAAGAATTGTGTGCTCTGCTGACTGAGCTAGCCAGGCATCCCCAGTGTAGACATTTCTGAGTTGTTTCCACTTTTGACTATTATGAATACTGCTACTGTGAACATTTGTGTACAAGTTTTGTGTGGACATATGTTTTCAATTCTCTTGAATATATATAACTAGGGAGGGGATTGTTGGATTATGTGGTAACTCTAGCTTTTTTTTTTTTTTAACATTTATTCCTTTGAGAGAGAGCACAAGCGGGGGGTCAGAGAGAGAAAGAAGCAGACTCCCCACTGAACTGGAAGCCTGATGTGGGGTTCCATTCCAGGACCTGAGATCATAACTTGAGCCAAAGGCAGATGGTTAGCTGACTGAGCCACCTAGATGCCCCCCTCCTTTATTTTTTAAAAGATTTTATTTATTTATTTAGAGATAGGGCACGTGAACTGTGGTAGGGGCACAAGGAGAGGGAGAGAAGAAAATCTCAAACAGACTCTACAGAGCATGGAGTCCTACTTGGGGGCTCAGTCTCATGACCCTGATCTCATGACCTCAGCAGAAATCAAGGGTGGGTTGCTTAACTGACTGAACCACTCAGGCACCCTAACTCTAGTTTAGCTTTTTGAGAAACTGCTGAACTGTTTTCCAAGGTGGCTGTGCCATTCACCTTAGTACCAGGAGAACATGAGGGTTCTGTTTTTTCCACATCCTCACCAAATCTTGTTACATTTGTCTTTCTGTTTATGGCCATTCTAATGGGTGGGAAGTGGTATCTTAACTGTGATTTTGATTTGCATTTCTCTTTTGATTAGCAATGAGCATCTTTCTTGTGCTTGTTAGTCATAGTTTATCTTCTTTGGAGAAATGCCTATTCATATGCTTTGACCATTTTTAAATTGGGTTATTTATCTTTTTATTGTTGAGTTGTAATTATTCTTTATATATTCTGGAAATCAGTCCATTATCAGATACATGATTTACGAATAGTTTCTTCTGTGGGTTGTCTCACTTTCTTGATGGTGTTCTTTGAAGTACAAAGTTTTAAATTTTGATAAGTCCAATTTATTTACTTTCTTCCTTTGATTATTTATACATTTGATGTCATATCTCAGAAACCATTGATAAATACCAGGTCATGCAGATTTATTTCTAGGAGTTTTATAGTTTTACTTCTTACATTTAGGTCTTTGATCCATTTTGAGTACATTTTTGTATATGATGTAAGATAGGAGTCCAATTCCATTCTTCAATATATATATATATATATCTAAATTGTTTCCAGCACCCTTTGTTGAAAAGGCTTTTTTTTACCTTACTGAACTGTATTGGCAACCTTGTTGGAAGTGAGTTAACTGTAATGTGCAGATTTATTTCTGGTCCTACAGTTTTTTCATTGATCTGTATATCTGTCCTTGTGCCAGTACCACACTGTTCTGATTATTAAAGTTTTGCAATAAGTTGTTTTTTTTTTTTTTTTTTTAAAGATTTTATTTATTTGACATAGAGAAACACAGCTAGAGAGGGAACACAAGCAGGGGGAGTGAGAGAGGGAGAAGCAGGCTTCCCGCCGAGCAGGAAGCCCGATGTGGGGCTTGATCCCGGGTCTCCGGGATCATGACCTGAGCCGAAGGCAGTGGCTTAACCACTGAGCCACCCAGGCGCCGCCTGCAATAAGTTTTGAAATTGGCATGCGTACAAGGCCTCCAACTTGGTGCTTTTTCAAGATTGTTTGGCACTCCTGGCTCCCTTAAATTTCCATATGAATTTTAGAATAAGTTTGTCAATTTCTGCAAAGAAGCCAGCTGGGATTTTGAAAGGGATTGTGTTGAAATTATAGATTAATCTAGGAGTAATACTAACGTAATATTAAGTTTTCCAATCCATGAAAAACAAACATCTTTCCATTTATTTAGATCTTCTTTGATTTCTTTCAACAGAGTTTTCTAGTTTTTAGGACTTCTTTTGTTATATTTATTCCCAAATATTTTATTCTTTTGATGCTAATTGGAATTTTTTAAAAAATTTACTTTATTCATTGCTATTATATAGGAATGGAGTGGATTTTTATGTATTCATCTTGCTGAACTCATTTATAAGTTTTAATAGTTTTTTAGTGAATTCTTTAGAATTTTCTATATAAAAGATTATATTATATCATCTACAAGTAAAGATAGTTTTACTTCTGCCTTTCCAATCTCCATGCCTGACATTCATTGTTGATGAAGTCTTCTGAGAGTCTAACTGCCATTCTTTTATAGATAATCCCTTTTTCTCTCCTGACTTTTTTAGATTTTCTCCATAATTCTTTTTTTTTTTTTTTAAAGATTTTGTTTATTTATTTGACAGAGAGAGATCACAACTAGGCAGAGAGAGAGAGGAGGAAGCAGGCTCCCTGCTGAGTAGAGAGCCCGATGCAGGCCTCGATCTCAGGACCCTGCGATCATGACCTGAGCCGAAGGCAGAGGCTTTAACCCACTGAGCCACCCAGGCACCCGTAGATTTTCTTCATAATTCTTAATGCTCTACAATTTCACCACAATATGTCTAGATGTTTATTTTTAGTTAACTAGCAGGGTATTTGATGCGTACTTGTTTCTTATTTTTTAACCATTGAAAATAACTATTTTTCTTCACTTCTTCATTTCTTCATATAAAAATACGTTCACATTCTAAAAATGTTGAAAGCATAAGAAATACATTACATGAACTCATATACTCATGGTTATTACTTTATTCCTACACCTTCATTCCACCTGCAAATCTTGCTGCCCTTACCTGAAAACATATTCCAAATTCAGCCACTTCCACCAAATTCATTACTATCTCCTTTACCCATGATCTCTTAGCAGAATTACTATGATAATCACCTCACTGGTTCCTTCCTTCCATTCCAAGTTTCCACATGCATCCTGAGAATTCCTTTTAAAGCATAATCAGGTCATGTCATTCCCCTGCTTAAAACCCTGTAGTGGCTCCCCATCCTATTCCCTTGGTTTACAAGATCTTCTCTGACCTGGTCCCTGGCTGCTTCTCTGATTTCATCTGTGACCTTGGTCTCTTATCATTCTCACCTTTCCTTATTGTGCTGTGATCACACTAACATTCTTGCTGTTTCCCCAAGGACGTGCCAAACGCATACGCAACATGGTTTTCTCACTTGCTCTTCCCTGGTTCCTATCTGAAACCACCTGCCTGACTTACTTCAACTCAGCTCTCTGTTCAAAGTTACCTCATCAGAGAGGTTTTTCCTGACAACCTATGTCACATTTCCTTCTGATCCCTTAGTCATACTCTGTCCTCTTAATCTGCTTTTGTTTTTTCACCATTTAACTGACATATGATTTCTGTTTGTTTTATCATCTTCATCCCTCCCCCTACCATATTATAAACTCCTGGTGAACAAGGACTTTGTTTTGTACTTCTTTATCCCCTGCTAGCTCTCTAAGATCATTATCTGACATTGTACATTCAAAAAGTATCTATGAAATAAATACACAGTTTTATATAAATCTATTCACATTAAAAAAATAAAGATAGTATTCTATTTTTTACTTTTTGTTTTTGGCTTCCTCTCTTCCATTCACTACACCTTCAGAGATCCAGTCTTAACCTAGTACAAATCCATTGATCCATCTTTCTCCATTCATATAATCAAATACGAATACATATGCACTGGAGATATGTGGGATAATTTGTTTTACAGGAAGTTGGTTCATGTATTCAAATTATGTACAGTTTACTTTTAACCTAAGTATATGGTAGAAATCATCCAATTCAGCTGCAAAAGATCTGTTTGTATTTTAAATTATGTTATATTTTTATAGTTTTTGTGCTCATAAAAATGCAAATATGAAATTTTATTGATTTATTTTTATTTTTTTAAAGATTTTAAAATTTATTTGACAGACATAGAAGAGAGGGGTCTCAAGCAGAGGGAATAAGAGAGGGAGAAGCAGGCTTCCCACTGAGCAGGGAGCCCGATGTGAGGCTCGATCCCAGGACCCTGGGATCATGACCTGAGCAGATGCTGACTGAGCCACTCAGGCACCCCAATATGAAATTTTAAATAACCAGTGGTGTATATATAGTAGTAAAGGAAAATCCTCCCAAGTCTGCCTGATCCCACACACCTTCAAAGAGACAACCAGTTTGATATGTCTGATTTTAGATCTTTATCAGTGTATTTATAAGTGAGCAGATAGGCACAGGGTTTTTTTTTGTTTGTTTATTTTCTTATATAGTATTACATAATACATTCTGTGACTTTTTCACTCAACAATGTAATAGTCGTTCAACTCTGCATTTTATTGGTAATTTCTTTGTGACTTGTACACACACAATTATTTAAATAAATTATTTACATTTGAGAGGAGTGGGATTTTTTAATTTGTTTTCCTTGCATCTTCTGTCCTCCCATCTTCCACTCATGTCTCCAAATATACTTGAGGACTTCCATCTTCTAGAAAACCTTTAACCTAATCTTTCAACTTTGTATCATTTCTTCTATTTTTATATTTTTATATTTTTCTTATTTTTATTTAATTATTTATTTTAAAAAGATTTTATTTATTTATTTGACAGAGAGAAACACAGTGAGAGAGGGAACACAAGCAGGGCAAGTGAGAGAGGGAGAAGCAGGCTTCCCACCGAGCAGGGAACCCGATGCGGGGCTCGATCCCAGGACTCCAGAATCATGACCTGAGCCGAAGGCAGTCCTTTAACCAACTTAGCCACCCAGGCGCCCCAATTTATTTTTCTTTTGTGCTATTATGATTTCCTTCAGCTATGAGAAGATCCTAAACTTTTAAAATTGTTTTTAGATTGTTTTATTTTTATGCTATCTACAATAAGTTTCTCACCTTGGCATTAGTTATATTGGCTGTCATTCATGGTTGTCATGTCTTCATGTGGTTTGGAATTTTGATTTGCAGACTCTCCTTCACTAAGATTATTTATGTGCCTATTTTCTTGTCACTGCTTTCTCCCCTTCCTGTCTAGTAGTTTTGTGGTTGCCTTTCATCTGTCCTCTGAATAGTCTCCGTAAAGAGTCAATCTTGAGTTGGCAGCATGTGGCCCCTGTTCCAGTGTAATATAGGAGACAGTGGATCTAGTCACTAAGGCAGCAGGCAGCTTGGTCCAGGCCCAGGCTTTGAGGTATGATGTGCCTCCCATCATTTCTAATATATGTCTCAGCTCTTGGCCATGGTTAATGGCAGGTCTTTTTCAGCTTCTTTTTCAGGGTTGGAAAACTCTCTCTCAGCCCTTGGTTTCATACAGTGAAACCTCACCCTTCCCATTTCCTGTTCCTCTGGGGCACTTTGGGTGGGCCCCTTTTATATTATAGAAACAAATTCCTGGTTATCTACTGCTTACTTACTATCTGCTTACTGGTAGATCTGCAACGTTGGCCTGACTTAAAGCTTTTTCTCTTTTATTCTTTTATGGTTCATAGAAATGTTTATTTTGTATATGCTTTGAGATATCTTTTTAATTTTCTATATTTACCTGATGATGTTTTGGAGAAAGGTGGGTAGTTTTGTGAATTTCCAAGACCAGCTTGACCAGAAGTCTATGATACTCTTAAAAACAAATCTATTTTCATTCCTCTGCTTAAAATCCTAAAAGCTTCCAATTAAAAGAAATATGTACTACATGTCAGCATTCTTTTTTTTTTTTTTTAAGGTTTTATTTATTTGACACAGAGAGAGAGAAGGAATAGAAGCAGGGGAAGAGGGAGAAACAGGCTTTCTGCAGAGCAGGGAGCCTGTCGCTCCCAGGACCCCAGGATCATGACCTGAGCAGACGCTTAACAACTGAGCCTCCCAGGTGCCCCACATTTCAAACATCTTAACATTCCCTTATATGATCTGGCCTCCACCTACCTCTCCAAATTCATTCAGGCACTTTCCTTTTTGCCATAGCCCTGTGGTCCACCTCTCAGTTCTTTGAAGGTGCCTCATTTTCACACATGCTTTTCCCTGATGCTTCTAAAGATGGCATCTTCTCAATTTTTCTCTTGTTTATATTCTTCCTCCTTAGATCTTCCCTAACCACCCTAATGACAGTAGCCTCTCCCCAGTACTCTATCATAATACTTGTTTAGTTCTTTAATAGCACATGTTATAATACTATATAACAGTACATATGTTTGTGTATTTCCTTGTTTATGGCCTCACAAAACTTATGGAGCTTTTTTTACTTTGCATTTGCATTATATGTGACCAACGTCTAGCACCACGCTCAAGAAATATTGAGTTACTATTATTCATCCATGTACTCAACATATTTATCAAATGTCCACTGTATGCCAGAACTGTTCTCACTGTAAAGGATATAATGGTGAGCAACACGAACAAGGTCCCTGCTCTATAGAGCTTATGTTCTAGTTGTAAGAAGAAAAGTATAAACAAATATAAAAGTAAACAGTCAGTGGTAGGGTGATATGTTTAGGCGATGAAAAATACTTTCTGGTGAAGTAACAAGAAGGAATATATGTTATGACAAAAGAAAGAGCTTTTCAGTTAGAGAAAGCTAGAACAAGGTTCCTAAGTCAAGAGTGAGCTTGAGTATTTATGGAGTAAAAGACCACTGAGGCTATATTAGAAGGGAATATGGGAAAGAATATTATAGGATAATGTTAGAGACTTGGCTCAGGCCAGCAAACACACGCTAGGAGTTTGGAAATATATGTTACCTTAAAAGAGATAAAACTGGTGGGAGATGTTGGTGAGGTGCAGGTGGGAGTGGATGTAGAGGATTATATATATCTGCGACCTAGCAGGTGTGTTCAACAGCTCTGTTGAAGTTGTAGCAAAGCGTTACCTTCCAGAAAGTCATAAATCACTGCTTAGTTTTTTGTTTCATTTTCACCAGGGGTGCTACTTTTCAATTCATCGTTCTTATTGATGCCTGTAATCATCCCTTTAGCAACCAGTATAAACCAGACATCCTATGTAATTCAGGCTTACTTGCTCATTTATGCATATAAAATACACTGGGGATAGAAAGGAAGCCCTCAGTTGGTGCTTGTTTTTGCTGAATGTCTACATCCGTGCAGGCTTTTAGAAGTTCATGTTTCCCAGTTTAGTCAGTGCAGTGACCTGAAAGCAAAACTAGGTTGATTACCCAATCTTTCATTTCCACTTTTTCATTTCCCTATGTTTTAGAAAGCAAGTGCCTAGGGAAGGCAATGTCCTCAAGGGTGCCTACTTCCACATTTTTAAGAGCAAACTTTTTTTTAATATCCTTGCAGCAATCCTCTGATTAGTTTTCTACCAGTAACATGAGTTTTCATTTGTCAGTTATAACCTTTTGTGATCCTATTAGTAAAACTAATAATTGCTCCTATATTGTCTTCTTCTTTTTTAAAAAAGTTCTTTGAAGTTAATTGAAGAGACTCCCTGTTTTCCCCTGTCCTTCACTAAACATGTAGTGATGACAAGGAGCTATTTTAAGTTTTCTACAGTAGACTTGATACTTCCAGTTCTTTTGCTGACCCTACAAGCAGAAGACGTGGAGATAGTTCCTCTTCTTTCCTAATAATGCCAACTTGCTTAAGCCACTGCCAGAATATTATAGGTAGTTACCCACTTACAAATGGTTGTTTCAAGAATTCTTATTCAGGGTGCCTGGGTGGCTCAGTGAGTTAAAGCCTCTGCCTTCAGCTCAGGTCATGATCTCGGTGTCCTGGGATCGAGGCTAGCATCAGGCTCTCTGCTCAGCAGGGAGCCTGCTTCCTTCTCTCTTTCTGCCTGCCTCTGCCTACTTGTGATCTCTCTCTCTGTCAAATAAATAAATAAAATCTTTAAAAAAAAAGAATTCTTATTCAGTCTGAGCTTTGGAATTTGAAATGCATTTCCCCTCTGAAAAAATTTGCAAGAGGTATTATAAATGGGTAAGTTTCTAGGCTACCCTTTAAAGACCTATTTTTTTCCTATAAGATGGCTGAAATACTACCCATTATGTTGAAAAATATTAGAAAAATCACATTTCAGGTCCACATTTGTTCCACTACCGATGCTTAAATAGGTTTTGGAGGGAATAGTTTTGATCCCTAAATACCTTTGCAGTGAGAGGATAGTGGGGTCACAAAGATGGCCCCATGAAGGCTCTGGAGAGAAGGTCATTGGGAACCCTTCTGGAGGAAGCCCATCTGCAATTTCCAACATGGCAGAGACTGGCCATCTGCATGTGATACATTCTTCAGTCAGATGTTTGTGTATCAGGAGTACCTATATGCTCTTTTACTAGTTATAGGAAGTGAAAAATTCATTTAAAATAATCTTGAGTGAGGGAGTGAAAGTTTATATATTTTGAACTTTTCTAAGCAGATATTAATGTTGGAAAATGCCTTTATTGATG
Source organism: Spilogale gracilis (assembly GCA_004023965.1). Taxonomy (NCBI): domain Eukaryota; kingdom Metazoa; phylum Chordata; class Mammalia; order Carnivora; family Mephitidae; genus Spilogale; species Spilogale gracilis. The sequence goes on from PITA01005334.1 coordinate 69,351, forward strand.
CATTTATAGGCATTATATTAATATATTTAGTGATCATTTTTAATTGTGTATGTTTCCCCCCTCTTTTAGTGATTTTTAAAATCTGTGTCCTTGCTTTTATTTCTAAAATTATTGATGTCCTTTAGTTTTCAATGGAAGGAATTTAATTCACATAAATTAAAAAAGGATATTATAATGTTAATAGTTAAAACAGAGTTAACTCTAGAATTGTTCTATTTTAAGTTTTTTACCAGACATAATTTATTTTTATTTCAAGAGATTTTTATTATGTTGAAGGTAACTTTTGACCATTTGTTAACTTATATTCTTATGGTATAATCCTGGACAGTGGGGTATTTTGGAAAGTTACATACAGAATATAAAAGAGCATATGCTTTGAATTCTAGGAAATGTGGGTTCTAATTCTAGACCATTTCTCAGTTCTCACAGCTTCTGTTTTCTTATCTATAAAAGGAGGCAGATGAAACCTGCTTGCTTCCCAGGGTTGCTAATGGTTATTACACAAGATTGATTGGCAGTGGAGGCCACCCCATGCTACTATAGGAGTGGGCTATGAGGGGATTGAGTAGAGACAGCCATCATGCCACGTGTTTCTGTTCTTTGTACTTCTGTTTTCTTTTCATAGCCAAGTTTCTCAGAGAAGAAACTGCACTCATCAGGTTTACTTTTAATCTCTCATTTTTTGTCAAGAAATGAGTCGTATTTAGCATTTATATTGTTATGACTATATAAATGTTCTTCAGTATGAGTCAGGTAATCATTACTGTGAGTACATTTTTCTTGAACAGCTTCCCATCCTACTTCAGAATGATAATTGCTTTATTTTTCTGTTTTGTTTGCTATTGTGTCTATCAGTATTTCTTTCCCAAACTCTTTAATAGAACTGTAGAATTCCTCTCAATATGGTAAACACTTAAGGTTATCCATCAAATCCATTTTAAAACCTTTTCGTTTTTCTTGGACTGATTCCTCTGGGAACCTTTTGTCTTCCTAGTCTAATCTGGCCTGGTTGCTGTCTAGGCTGCTGCAAAGCTTTTGTCCCATCTGTTCCTTTCCTCATCATCCTAGGAATTTCCTGTACTTCTGTTTTGAATCATGTTTCCCGGTTCCTGTGTTTTCTTCTTTCTTGATTTATTCCCTTGTTTTGGTACAGCATATCCTCTACCACCACCTACGTCCTGTTCACACTCACCCCAGCCATCCAGCATCAGTGCCTCTTCTATGGCAACTTTTTTATAACACCTGTGAATCTTCTACTCTTCTTTCAATTCCCTGTTGGATTGACCTCACCCTTCATTGTGCCTCCACTGTGCACACTTGTCATAGCCTTGTCTCATCAAACATACTGAGCACCTGCTGTCTGTGTCAGGCACAGTGTTCAACACTAGGGAGTTCAAGGTTTAGAGAATGAGGTTCTTGTTTCCAAGGAAGTGCTAACAGATGAATAGGAACACCATGGTTCTCACTGGAGACAGTACTGCCCCCTAGCGGCCCCTTTGAGAAAGTGGGGTAATTTCTGTTTATCAGGTAATGGAGAGAGTACAGCTGACGTTTTGTAGTCAGGAGCCAGGAACACTAAGTGTGTTATATGTCCAGCACAACTTTAGAATATTCCACCAGAAATTCATGTGTGAAATCTGTTTATAATTATCCAAACGTAAACTACTCTTGGCACTTTTATATTGTCATTGCTTGTGCAAGAGATAACAGATATTGTTGTCCATCAGTGTGGGTTTATGGACAGTTTTTTTTTTCTAAATAGCATGTATTTATACAAAAATTAAGAATCCCTTGTATGATAAATTATTTTGTAAATCATGCAGTAACAATAAAGAATATAAATTACCATATTCTTCTAGAGTAGATGTAAAGGTTCTGTTCATTATTGTGTAGATGTGTATATATACTAAGGTATAACATACAGTGCATAGTTTGATGAATTCATTCTCATGCATACACATAAACACATGTAACTGCCACCTTGATCTACATATGCTGAATGTCTGTGTGGTTGGGAAACAGGATAAACTTATTTGTAAACAGTATGTTATACTTTCAAATAGTGTGTCCATTGTGTTTTCATGTATATAATAAGTACTATTGAAAATATCCACAAAGTCTAGAAACAAGAAAAATAGTATATTATGTATTAACAATTGGACCCATTGCCTTAAATTTAGAAATATTTTACCTGAAAAGGTAATTTGAGTTTAAAGAAAGATATATTGAGTATATTATCTGAAAATGTAACCAATACATATTTATCCTGCTTTCTGACTTTATGGACAGTCTGTACTATGTAACATTTCCAGTACCCAAAGCAGTTTCCTTACCTTCCTTTCTGGTTAGTACTTCCCAGCCATCAGAGGTAACCACTCTGACCTACATCATCATATTTATTCAAATATTCGTTCTCTGTTAGTCAACATGTGCAGGAAAGGTAAATGAAACTTTTAAAAAGAAACAAACTAAACTATGCTAGCAGAGCTACATTTTATCAGTCTGTGAAAATGTTTTAGGTTCAGTTACAACTTTTATACTTCTTTTTTTCAAAGGACAATGAATTATTTAGGAGCATTTCCAATAGCATTTTTAACTGAAAGGGATTTTGGTACAGTATGTGGTTATTACAAAAGCAACAAAGCTGATGGGAAATATGTTACAGAAGATTTGAGTATGATGTTTTGGGGCACCTGGGTGGCTCAGTTGGTTAAGCGACTGCTTTCGGCTCAGGTCATGATCCTGGAGACCCGGGATCGAGTCCCACATCGGGATTCCTGCTTGATGGGAAGCCTGCTTCTCCCTCTCTCAGTCCCTCTGCTTGTGTTCCCTCTCTAGCTCTGTTTCTCTATGTCAAATAAATAAATAAAATCTTTAAAAAAAAAAAAAGATTTGAAAGTCCTTTTAAAATAGGACTAGAACCAAATGTTACTAAGTTAATGGAAACGTAAAATGTAGGAATCTCATATTTTTTTAATTAATAGAAATGATTTATTATATTTATAATAATAATAAGTATTATTATTATTAATTGGAGCGAGAGTGTTTATGTGGGGTTACAAGCTGGGGTAGGTGGCAGAGGGAGAGAAAATCTTAAGCAGGCTCTACACCCAGTGTGGAGCCCTATGTGGGGCTCAGTTTCACAACGCTGAGATCATGACCTGAGCTGAAATCAAGTGTCAGATGCTTAACTGACTGAACCACCCAGGTTCCCAAGAATTGACATTAAAATACTTCCTATTATTACCACACTAAATTCTAAAAGTTATATTTTTTGTATAATTATAAGTGGGTATTAAAATTTTAATATTAGGGTGCCTGGGTGGCTCAGTTAAAGCCTCTGCTTTCGGCTCAGGTCATGATCTCAGGGTCCTGGGATCGAGGCCCTCATTGGGCTCTCTGCTGGGCAGGGAGCCTGATTCCTTCTCTCTCTCTGCCTGCCTCTCTGCCTGGCTACTTGTGATCTCTCTCTGTCAAATAAATAAATAAAATCTTTTTTAAAAAATAAAAAATAAAATTTAATGTTAAAAATCTGTTTAAAATTCTGGTTATATTTTTAGATCACTTGTTTCTTTCTCTTTTTTTTTTTAAGAATTTTTATTTATTTATTAACACAGAGAGAAAACACAAGCAGGTGGAATAGCAGGTAGTGGGAGAGGGAAAAGCAGACTCCCTGCTGGGCAAGGAGCCTGATGTGAGGTTTGATCCCAGGATGCTGGGTCATGACTTGCCGAAGGCAGATGCTTAACCAACTGAGCCACCCAGGCACCCAACTCGTGTTTATTCTTATTCAGAATCTATCCCCAGGGATCTTATTTACAATACAGAATTGATCCACAAAGATCTACCACTTATCTTCTCTATAGTTTCTCATATTCTCATTTTGACCCAGTCTATCCTATGTTCCTCATCGCCTTTTGATGGTATAATCACTGAAGTCTTTTTAAGTAAATGTATATAACAAATGTAGTCAGAATTATGGTGGAATTATAGAGTAGGATTTAATCGTACACCTTCCCATAGGGAATTATTTTGACATAACAGTTTTAATAAGGCCATTTCATTTGTAGAAATATCGCACCTTCTAATTTTCACCATTTCATTTCAATAGCCTATACTTTGTCTCAGTATGTTCTCTATACTCCATTATTTCCTCCCCATCATATTCAAATAGTATAGTCAGTTATTTCTCATAAAACACTAATTTTTCTATTTCTTTTTATGTGATCTTTTGTTTTCTATGTAGAGTGACTTCTCATATAAATTTTCTTAAATCCAAACTTAGTATAATAGGTACAATTATTTGAGTACTTCATTATGTCTTCTGGTATGGTTGAATGGAACATATTAAACAGTATTTTGTTATGATAAATATCTGTTTTTCCTTTGTATTTCTATTTATATGTACAAAATATCTATGAATTATTTTTGGAATAGTAAGGGGAACTTTACATAATATGTTCTAAAGGAGGAAGTTGGGTCTGATAGGGTTGAGATTTAAACAAATCAGTGCAGTGCAGTCTGCAGGTGTTCTACTAGAACTATCAGGAAGCATGGCAGTCTGTAGTCCCCGAATGCTCCATTCAGGCAGAGGGTAGAATTCGCAGCAGGGATCATGGAAATGTGAGGCTGCACGGGAAAAGTTTGAGCTGATTTTCAACAAGTACTGGTTTGTTTCTGTGTGTTTCTATGTGTCTTCTAACCTGAAAGTTCCTAGTGCTGAGTTAGTCAATGGGAAATATAAGTCAATGGGCAATAACATAATAAATGTTGGAAGAGTAGACAACTCCCTTAGGTATGTAAGTTTGAGGGAGAGAGCTGAAGGGTGGAAGCTTATTTTTAAAAGATTTTATTTATTTATTTGACAGAGAGAGTGAGAGAGGGAACACAAGCAGGGGATGAGAAGGAGTGGAAGAGGCAGAAGCAGGCTTCCTGCTGAGCAGGGATCCCCATGTGGGGCTTAATCCTGGGACCCTGGGATCATGACCTATGACAAAGGCAGATGCTTAATGACTGGGCCACCAAACAACCCTCAGAAGGAAATTTAAATAATTGCCTAAGTACTTTGGGAAATCTCCCTAAATCTTAAAGGAATTGAAATTAGCATATTATTCTAAGGCAGGGATCCTTAGAATAAAGGGGGATTATGAATTTGGATAGAAAAAAATTACATTATTTGTACCAACCTCAGACTAAGATGTAACATTTCCTTCAATGTGGAATGTAGGTCACAGTGGTAGTATTAGCAGTACCTGTAAACATCTTTTTGTTTCTAAAAGCCATAGATGTTTTCAAATTACGTTGTTGTAGGTACCTCACAATATTGTTTATGCTCATTATTTTCATATTATGGTAATCATTAGACCTGATTTATCTTATTATTTAAACCATTAATAAAGAAGCACATGTATTACCTATCATAACGTTGTAATAATCATATTTTTAATTTTAAAACATTCTGAAATTCTAGAGTAAGCAAAAGCATGTTATAATGATAGATATCAGGTGAGTGGCTGTTTTTTGTAGAGAGATTGATTGGGAAAGGGACACAAAAGAACTCCCTAGGGTGATGGAAGTGTCCTATGTATGGTATGCATATACTACAGGTGACTGGATGTTAAACTTGAGATCTACATCTCACTATATGTAAATTAGACCTCAATTAAAAAACTAATAAATTTAGAACTATTCTTAGAAGGTATCTGTAGGCTCCATCAAATTGCCAAATGGTTAAGAACCCTTTCACAGAGGCCATCCTTTTGCCTCTGCCTTTCTCTTTCTTTGAGTACCCTCTTTCTCCCAGCTACTTTTGCTATTCATTTCCCGTTTATTCTAAATGTGTTCTCACTTTTTTGACCCAAGGAAAGTCAGAAAAGAAAAATAGTGGCTATGAAAGAAATTTTTTGCTTGGTTATTTGCCACTTTCTTGAAGCCAGTAAGGCTGTAGCTCTCCTAACTTGTTTATGTCCCTGCTTAGACTTGAAGTAATTTCTTCTTTTTTTTTTTTTTTTTTTTTTAAAGATTTTATTTATTTGACAGAGAGAAACACAGCTAGAGAGGGAACACAAGCAGGGGGAGTGAGAGAGGGAGAAGCAGTCAGCAGGAAGCCTGATGTGGGGCTCGATCCCGGGTCTCCGGGATCATGACCTGAGCCAAAGTCAGTGGCTTAACCAACTGAGCCACCCAGGCGCCGCCTGAAGTAATTTCTTCTAAAAACTAATTTGTAGATGATTTCAAAATGGAATGATTTTTTTAAAAAGATCTTTTTATTTATTTGAGAGAGAGAGAGAGCACAAGCAGGGGGATCAGTAGAGGGAGAGAGAGAAGCAGACTCTCTGCTGAGCAGGGAGCCCGACGTGTGGCTTGATCCCAGGACCCTGGAATTATGACCTGAGCCGAAGGCAGATGCTTAACTGACTGAGCCACCCAGGCCCCCCAAGGAATGGTTTTTCTTACCAGTTTTGCTTGGAGTTTTAGTAGGATTTTTACCCCTTTATATCGTTGAATATGCAGTTCTGTTGTAAAGTAGCCGTGAACATTTATAACAAAGATTGGAAGGAAAATGTATTAGGAATCAGTAAAGCATTGAGGAAGGAAGGAAAGAAAAATTAATATTACTGACAGTCTGATCCAGATTTTTTCCCCCAGAAATCCCATCTAGGTATCTTCAATGCAGTGTGATACTGTATATTCCAAATTCCAAGGTGTTTTACTTATATAAAACTCAGTAATACAGACATCAAATATTAGCCTATATCTATTTTAAAATGTGGTGACAGGGCTTGAAGATGTTAAGCACAGTGTAGATAGGACTAGAACAAATATGGGGCTATTAGCAGCACATAGTGCTAAGACTACACCTAATATAACTCTTGCTTTTAGTTTTACTCTACTGTTCTAACATTTCTACAGTCTTTTTATTTATCTAACTAATTTAATTGGACATGTATTTTAATAGATTACAAAGTATTCTAAGAAAGATTGAGCTAAGGTGGATAATCCTAACAGATTTTTGTCCAAATAGCATCTGTGTCTCTTAGGACTTTGTATTAGATAAAAATCCTAAGATACTATCTGGTGGTTTTTTGCAGCCTCTTGTGTGGAAAATTTGAAATGCAGAGGAGAAACAATAGCTAAGGAGATCAGTGAAGCCATGAAGGTAAAAGTTACATGCCAAAAAGTTATAAAATGAACAAAATGTAGCTAGGTATTTGCTTTCAACATCCATTTGTATTTTAGTTTATTGTAACAGGAATTCTCGGTAGTCTTTTTTAAGTAGATCTTATTTATTTATTTATTTGTTTATTTATTTATTTATTTGACACAGAGAGAGAGAGAGAGATCACAGGTAGGCAGAGAGGCAGGCAGAGGGAGAGAGAGAAGCAGACTTCCTGCCGAGCAGAGAGCCTGATGTGGGGCTCGATCCCAGTACCCTGAGATCATGACCTGAGCTGAAGGCAGAGGCTTAACCCTCTGAGCCATCCAGGCGCTCCTTAAGTAGATCTTTAATGAATTTATTATTTTTTATTTTTTTAAAGATTTTATTTATTTATCTGACAGAGAGAGAGATCACAAGTAGGCAGAGCGGCAGGTAGAGAGAGAGGAGGAAGCAGGCTCCCTGCCCAGCAGAGAGGCTGAGGTGGAGCCTCTGTTCCAGGACCCTGAGATCATGACCTGAGCTGAAGGCAGAGGCTTTAACCCACTGAGCCACCTAGGTGCCCCTTTAATGAATTTATTAAAGAGACAATAACATTGAGAATAATTAACATGTAGTAGGCCCCAGTATGTACCAGTATTATATCTGGCTTCTTTGAAGACTGATTCTATTTTTGAATTCTGAGAGTTAGCAGTCTAGCAAACAGTTTTGGATAATAATACTGCCTAACATTTAGTGAGCATTTATGGGTCAGGCACTGTCTACCTGCTTACATATATTACCTTATTTAATCCTTGTAATAGCCCTATGAGATAGATACTGCTAATTTCCCTATTTGATAGTTGAGAAACTGAGGCGTAGAGAAAGGCTATAGATTGCCCAAATGAATAAATGAGTCAAGACTTAAACCCTGGGTATTTGGCCCCAGAGCCTATATATATATATTTTTAACCACTATATTATGCTGCATATCCAACTTGGATATCTTAATATTGTTATAATCAAATTGTTTATATACTTGACATTTATGTAAACAGGAAAACATTTGGATTTCTAGTTTATGAAAATTATTTTAAAACTCTTCTGAATTTCCCATGTTCTGATAATTTTCTGTAACATTCTTTAGTGGTTTGTATTGATTCTATGATTTTCTGGTACTCATAGCATTTTCTTTATTAGGAGTTGGCAAACTGGTGGCAAAAACCCAGCCTTGCCACTTATCTTTTTAAATAAAACTTTATTGGAACACAACCGTTTCCATTCATTTATTTATTGCCTGTGGCTTCTTTACATTACAGTGGCAGAATTTTAATGCCATTACAGAGATGTAAGGACCTTTACGGAAAAATGTACTGATTCCTGCCCTTGATGATCAAGATTTCTAAAATACTTACTATCCTAAAATATGAATTTCAGACACTAACTCCTCAGCTCTGAAATTCTGTTACTTCCTGCTCCCAACGTTTTATTTTACTACCAGGCATTGTAGGAATAGAGTGTATCTTTTTAGTTTTAGTTTTTGGTTAAAATCCTCAACTAATATTGGTATTTCAAGATAAAGCCAAATACCCATGACCCAAATAATTAGGGCTTAGAAAAAGCCTTGACCTGAAGATTTAAAATCTAGAATGTTGTATCTGTGTGTTTGTCTTCCAACCTGAGATTAAGATTAAATATTACTGTTGTTTGTTTAAGTCCTTGCCTGCATTAATTGAACAAGGAGATGGATTTTCCCAAGTTTTAAAGATGCAGCCCATTATCCAGCTCCAGAGAGTCCACCAAGAAGTCTTTTCCAGTTGTTACGTGAAACCAGATGTTAAACCTGAGAGCTTTATAACACAAATAGAAAGCACGCCAACGGAGACTTCAACCAGGAAAACCACTGACCTGGTCCTGAAAAGAAGGCTAACTAAAGACTGCCCCCAGAGAAAATGGTATCCGCTGCAGCCAAAGAGAATTAATCTTGACACATAAGCTCTTCTTGTTTGTCTTGAGAGTTGGAATTCGGCACTGTCAACATTTAAATTATAGCCTGATGCCTAGACAAGACTTCATTTAAAAAGACAAATAACTCTCAACTAGTTGATTCCTTTCTAAAATATAGTAGCTCTGTGCTGGGATATAAAGTAATAATTGTATTTCCTCATCATTTTGAATATTGGCACAGAGCCCATCAGTGGGCATTAAGTGTGCAAACTTTTGCAGTCCTTAAACATATTCAGCTCTTGGCTGCCTTACAGCTTTTGTGGAATATCACAAGTAACACATTCTATTCGATTTCTAGTATACATCTTTCTTTTAAAAAGAACAGTGTATAGTTGTCTCTGAGTGCTAAAAGTAATCATCAGTTCTGTTTAGGAACTAGGAGCAGATAAAGTTTTTTTGTTTGTTTGTTTTCCCCAGTGCAGTTTGAATTATCACACTGATACGCAGATGAGAAGACTGGCTTTGACTTTGTTACTCCAAGTTCAGCCAAGTTGGATTTGTGGTATTATTTTTAGGATTTTTTTTGTTTTTGTTTTGTAAGACAAAGACAACTTATTTATACAAGACTTTTAGAAGTAAAAATTTGCATGTAGCCAATGTTTCTTATCCACACTTATTTTCTACAGGTCTTTCAACTTTTAAACATTTGACTCAGGACTAAGGGTTTCTTTTCAGTATATCTTATTATATCTTTGTACATGATTGCAGTTCAAAAATATATATTGGATTAAAAATTAACAAATTGTCATTATGGAACAAATATAGATGCAATCATACTAAACTATTTTACAGTTAAGTATGTTTATTTATCAAGGACGTTACTGGTAGAAGGCTAAGAAAGCTGTAGCTCTAACATTTCATTATAGTTTCTTATAGCTCTTACTGTGTTTCTTCCTCACATTAATACAACGTCATCAGGGCTATCTAACTTTTCTTCTTTTCTCCTTTGATGACTGTATAACTTCATTTGCAGAGGACTTTACTAATCATGATGTCGGGAAATCTGTACTTTTTACTTATGTCTTAACAATCATAAAAAATTGACAAAGCCTGTCTCAGTGAAGAAAATTTAAAAGCCACTTTATTGCACTCTGTATTTTAATGTTACAATTTCAGATCTGTGTATTTGTAATTGCAATGTGTTTTTAATTAAAATAATGTACAAAGACTGAAATCTTGATACTGTGTATTTTGTTGTTGTTGTAGACATCTTGAGCTCAGCTGTAGTTGAATGGTAGGTAAGCATCCTGCCTTTCAGAACATACTAAATTTCCCTTTAAGATTGTTTTGAAGCTACAGAATATTGTTATTCTAATACAGTGGTATGTTTTTTATAGTATAAAATTCTATATGAGTTGTTTCATTTCAATAGCCTGTAAACAAAACACTTATTGTTAATTGTCCTAGATTAGATAATTGCTTTGTGATTATATGAAATGTCTTCCTTTTTTAAGAGACACATATTGAGATACATATTGATAGACATAGAATTTAATGACTTGGTGTCTTGGATTTGCTCTGAAATATGTCGGCAAAGAAAAAAAAGAAAAGGAATAGATTCAGTAAATGTGGCAAAAATCTTAATAGTGTTGGATCTGTATGCTGTATCTATCCATCCTTCTACTCTTGTACCTATTTGGAAATTTTGTATAATTAAAAAAAAATTGTTATATTTTAAAGTTCCCAGACAACTGAAACTTGAAATCCGTCAGAGAGCCCAGAGTGTCAGAGTCACTCTATAGTTATAGCAGAGTTCCAAATGAAATACCACTGGGCACGACAGTATATTAGCATTATTAATTAAGATAAGCCTGGCTGATATCCTGATATCAGTGAAAGTATTGGGTAGTACTTTTTTTCGTTTATTATTATTATTATTATTATTATTATTATTAAGTAATCTCTGTACCCAGCATGGGCCTTGGACTCATGACTCCAAGATCAAGAGTCACATGCTCTTCCACCTGAGCCAGCTGAGTGCCCCAAAGTATACATTTTTAGGAGGAGAAACTGGATTCCTGCATAAGCCAAGAATTAGCAAACTAAGATAATGAAAATTAAGAAAGTCTATAGTTGTAGGCAATGTTGAAGGAAAACAAAATCAAATGTTGGCCTCCTTATGGTAAAAAGAAGACTGGATTGGATGGAGTCTTAAAATTTGCTTTCAACAAAAACAAAACAAAAAAGCACAGCACAAGAAAGTCAAACATAGTCCCAAGGGAGAGAGAACTCTGTTAAAGCAGCTGATTTCTGAAACTGTTTTCTAAATTACAACCATTGGAAACTGTTAGTCTGATTGAGTTGCTATAACACAATAGTAGATTGGATGGCTTTAAAAACAAATTTAATTTCTTCTATTTCTGGAGGCTTAAAGTCCATGACCAAGATGCTAACAAATTCAGTTTCTGATGAGGTCTCTCTTCCTTTGTGTATGTGTGGGGCTGGGGAGAGTGCTGATAACGCTTTTTATAAGGACATTAATACTACTGGATTATGGCCCCACCCACATGACCTCATTTACCCTTAATTATTCCCGTAGAGGCTCCATCTTCAAATAAAGCCCACACTGGGGTTTCAACTAGGGATTTTGAGGGGACACAAACATTCAGTCCCTAATAGTAGACAACAGAAATCCTGGACCTTCTCTGGGTGGTTAAGGCTTGGACTGCATGAGCAACAAAGTCAATAAAATCAGACTTTTTGTTTGCTTCAAAATAAAGCTATCTCTAAGACTGAATTTGACTTCTGTTGAAGGCCATGGTTTTTCCTTCTCTCCCTTCAGAGTCATGCATTCAACAAATCCATGTTAGGCACCTACTCGGCCCAAAAGTCAGGTTCAGAGCATAGTCTCAGACCCAGATCGTCTATTAGTTATTGTTAGTTAATATTCTTAATAGCATTGGAATATTGGAGTATTAGAGTTACTTAACCTCTCTGTGCTGCTGTTTCCTCTAACGTAAGGGGGATGATGGGTTATTATGTGAAATCAGTGTGTTCATAATATAAAGACCTTAGGTTAGTACTTGGCACACAATTTACACAGTGAGCATTCTATAAGCACTACTGCTTGGTTTGATGAAAGAAATGAAAACACTCACAGGATAAACCTTGTCTTCAAGAAGCCCATATTCTAATGGAGAGATTGAGCATGTAAATGATCATGCAAAGCAGCTAATTCTAAGTAGATGTATTATGTGGCAAACTTTGGGCAGAAGCTCTGAAAGTGTGGAGGGAGGTGACATTTCAGCAGTTGAGTATTTTAGGCAAATAGGAAGATTCCTGGCGGTGTGAAGAGAATTCCCCAAGGCAGGGAGAGAGCATGGTGTACTGAGGACTATCTAGTAAGGCTATAGGTACAGGTCTTGTCTAAAAAGACTTACTATAGGTGAACTTGAAGAGAGGCAGGGTTAGCTGTTAAGAACTTTGTACTTTTTAGAATTGGCAATAAATCCATTTTTCTCCTTGTGTAAAATTTACCCCAAAATCGTAAGAAGGAGAGAAACACACAATCTGATGATGAAACCAGGAGGTATGTTGTCTAGACCATAGCATATGAAGAAAGAATGTGTATGGAGGAAACAGTAATGAATTAGCAAATCTAAGTGTCTGCAAAGAGAGATGTTGGTAAGAGAAATTTGCCAATTTGCCCCCAGAATCTCTGGAGAATTGAAGAATGGAGAATACTGCAAAAAGCCTGAGATGAGATGGAGGAGCCTATAAATGAGATTGTGTCCACCACCCCTCCACTCAGTGTCAGTAATTGCCTTTGCCAGAGGAGCTGGTTTTCTGGAAAAAATTGAAATAGAATCCCTGGATATTAAAGGTGAAGTCAGAACAAACAAATGGTCAGAATAAAACTCTCCACTGGAATAGTAAGATTTGAAATTCCAGAATACTGGTCATTTGGCTCACATGTTGTAGATGATCCTTTAGAGAAACTGAGCAGTCTGAGAGAAAAGAGCTACAAATAGTGTGATATTTGAAGATCCCAAACGACATATATAGTGCCAGTCCAATCACCCTATTACTATAGAGTCATTCAGTGTCTAAGTTTCAGTTCCATACAGCTTCCAGAAACATTTATGTATTTCGTTCTAAAAAATAAATGGACATAATAAAAAAAACTGGATGCTACCCGCATATCCACCAGTAGTAGAATGAAAAAAATAAGTTGTGGCATACACATATAATGAAACACAAGAATTTTTTAAAAATGAGTGACTGATACAACATTGATGAGTCTCAACGATGTTGTGTTGAATAAAAGAAACCAGACACAAAAGAGTGCGTACTGAGTCTGAAATCAGAATAGCCAAAACTAATCTATGGTGATTACCCATGGGGAAAGGGGAGATATTAATAGGGAATGGGCACTAGGAACTTTATTGGGTAAAGAAAACGTTCTGTATTTGATCCGAGTGTTGCTCACATGGCTATATACATATGTGTAACTATTTAACTACATATTTATGCATTTTATTATATGTAAGTTTAATCTAAAAAAAGAATAAACACACAAATCAAGATTCACCAGACATTTGAGGGAGGCATTTATTTATTTATTAAAGTGTGTGTGTGTGTGTGTGTGTGTGTGTGTGTGTGTGTATTTTAAGAGAAAGAGCATGCGCAAGTGGGGTTAGGGCCAGAGGGAGAGGGAGAGACTCTCAAGCAGACTCCCCACAGAGTAAAGAGCCCAATATGGAGCTCAGTCTCACAACCCTGAGATCATGATGTTAATCGTGACCTGAACCAAAACCAAGAGTCAGACACTTGACTGAGCCACCCAGGTGCCCCTTGAGGGAGGCCTTTAAATGCAGAGACCAAGGAGTCCCACAAAGGAAAGAATATTTGTTCTGATGTATCCCAAACACCTAGAATGGTGCCTGGCATATAGTTTCTCAGTGCATACTGGTTAACCAAATGAATGAAAATAAGCACACTAAAACCAAAGAGAAAATATTACCTCAAAAACCTAGAGATAAATACAAAGTTTCAGAATAATCGTTATCCTCCCAGAGATAACAGAAGATATTCCATTTATTAAAAACAAAAACAAGAAACAGGAAATCGTTTTTGAAAATTATAGGTGTAAAAGTTGAAAGAAATTCTGTAGGAAGGCTGGAAAATAATATGAAAATTTCCCAAAAGCAAAACAAGAAGATTAACAGATGGCAATTTAGAAAAGATAAGAATAAAGAGAATAAATTCAGAGGGTCCAATATCTAAACAATATCCTTTCCAGAAAGTGCAGAAAAGAGCCAAGGAGCAAAATTACCAAACAATGCAGTTACCATGGAATTCAACTTCAAGGTCTAAACCTAAAAGAACTGAAGACATGTCTACACAATAATTTGTACATGAATGTTTGTAGCAGCAACTCAAATCTCTATCAGCTGATAAATAGAAAAATAGAATATGGTATATCCAACTGATGGAATATTATTTGGCAATAAGTACAGTACATATTACAATATGGATGAAATTTGAAGGCATGCTAAGTGACAGAAATCACTCACAAAAATTTTTTGTATGATTCCATTTATATGACAACTCCAGAGTTGGCAAATCTATAGAAATCTATCATCTATAGAAGTCTATAATCTATAAAAAATAGATAAGTGGTTGCCCAGACATGGAGGACAGGGGAGTGTAGGAGGAATGGGAAGTGACTGCTAATGGGTATAGGGTTTCCCTTGGGAGTGATGAACATGCTCTAAAACTGATAGTAGTGATGGTTGATTGGTGAATATTGGATGGTACACTTTAAATCGGTGAATTATATGGGATGTGAAGTATATCTCAATTTAACAGGAGTAAAGAAATAGAAATAATACAAGAAACATTCCCAGAGACTAAGACTCCAGATGGATTCCAAAACTCCAGAAGGAAAAAGCTCGCTGAGTAGTCAGCACAAGAAATGAAGAAATGAAGAACCAAAATCACCCCCACCAAGGCTCATCACTGTATTGAGATAAAGAGAAGTTCCTAAAAGCTTCCACTAGGGGAGAAAGATCACAAAGGAAGAGGAATTAGCATGGCATCAAATTACTAAACAGTAATTTTTTAAAAAAGATTTTTATTTACTTGAGAAAGAGCGAGAGTTAGAACATGAGCAGGGGAGGGGCAAAGGGAAAAGAAGTCCCCACCACCACCACCAAGCCTGACACAGGGCTCAATCCCAGAACCTGAGCTGAAGAGAGACGCTTAACCAACTGAGCCACCCAGGTGCTGCTAAACAGTAATTTTTAATCTAGAAGTCTCTGGAGCAATACAACCTAGAAATGTCCAGTATAAATGATTTGCAACCTAGAAATCTATACCCAGCCAAACTATCAGCCAAGTGAGAGTTTAACCTAAAGCCATTCTCAGACGTGCAAAATTTAAATAAATACATACTTTCAAAAATATATACATTTTGCCCCCAAAACATGCTGTTTGGGACACTACTAGAGAATGTGCTCCACTACAAAGGGTAAACCAAAAAGCAGCAGCTGTGGGATCTAGCAAAGAGAAGCTACAAGATGGAGAGCAGCAAACTCAAGTCCACAGGACACTGGGCAGCAAACCTGGAGAAGAGTCCCATCAGACCAGGCTGCAATAGGAAGAGGTAGGACTAGAAAAAAGGTATTTTCAGGAGGAGGAAATACAACTGACAAAAGGAGTAATAGTTTTAACTACCTGGAAAACTGTATACAGGAGATATTTTGTGGTATTCAGAGGTTCAGAGAAACAAACCAAAAAAGAAATCAGGCAATTTATTCACTACAGTAAGAGCAGAAAACTGTATGATAAATGTAGCCATAGTTACAAATCAGCCTCAGAATGACCAGTGTTCATATAGATATAACAAGGAACACCCTAAATCTGAATTCAATAAAAAGTGGGAAGAGTTATTTGGGGAGGGTAAAAGGATTGGGAAGTAATCAGAACAGGAAGGGCACTTGGCAGTAAGGGAGATAGTAGAGAAAGCCCTAGAGCTGGGTTCAGGGTTCCCCCTTAACTGCTGGGTTCTGGGGAAATCCACAGTGTCCCAGGACAGGAACTGGAGCAGCCAGGGTGACAGGGATCGGGCACCAAGGGAGCTTCTGGACCAGCCAATACAGCAGTTCGTTTTGTAATACTGAAACAACTCACGTAGTCGTAACATCTGAGTATCAGCCATAAAATGGGAATGTTGGGGAGTGAAATCTTCACCACAAGTATAAGTCAGTGCATATTCCCTGAAATAGCTGAACCAAAAAGCACTACAAGATGGATATTATTCAAGCAAATACCAGAAAAAGCAAGCAAACAGCTTAGAGAGCGGAAAATAAATGAGCTGAGGTGGGTGAAGCAGACCAAGGAACTGAGATTTTTTTGTTATAAGTCTTATAGATTTGATTCTTTATGTGCGTGTAATACTTGCATAAAAATAAATTTGATTTTTAAGTGATTTAAAAGCTCACACAATATGCAAGTGAATATGAGTAATCTTTGATTTTTTTCATTATTCATATCATTGAGAATTAAGAAACAAATGATCCCCTGGATGCTTTTGAAGGGTTTCAGTTCCATTCTCTCAGTATATTTAAGATAAAACTTACAGACTTTGTTTTTAGCTGAGAGTTTAGTTTTGGTTTCTTTAGAGAGTTTTTTTTTTCCCTGACCTATTGCTTTGCAAATACGATTCCATTATGAAGCCTCCATGTACAAAAATGATGAAAAAGTATCTTTCTAGAGAACCACTGAAGAGTTGTAGTGATTTTATGAAAAGATTTGGGGGAAACTAATGTTATATTCATTTGAAACTTCAGGGCTCAAAGTCCTCCCATAGACATTGCTTATACTTTGTGGGCTATTCACTAATATTAGTTCAAGGGATGAATGATTTCATATTGCAAATTTCTGACTTGTTTCCTCTAAATCACAATCTCAGACATTAATGACTTGGCATTCATATTCATTATTAATTGAGTTTAGAAGATGGGCTTAGTACTGCAAGAGGTAGGGGGTGGGGATCTAAAGGACTGGGGGAAAATCCCTGGGAAACTTGCCTGAATTAGAACTCTAGAGTCTCTTGGCTATTGAAGCTGAAGTCTACTCCCCATATCCCAGAGGCTATCAGAGCAGAGAATGGCATTCACACTCTCAGATTGACTCCATCAGTGCTAACAGATACATCTTCCCTCTGGCCGTCTTTGCCTTGGCTTGCATTCGTTTGATTCTGTGTGGCCTGGCATAGTCAGTGAGGAAAACCTGGCCCCTCTGAGGCCCAGGCTTCAGCTGATGCCCACGCCTGTGAAGGATCAGGCAGTCTGTATTTGCACCTTGATCAGCCTCATTCATGCTTCTGGGTTCATACCTAGTCAGAGGCTTTAAGGCCTCCCTTTCTGCCCCCACATGTGGCTCTGCAGCCCAGTCCTGCCACTGGAACCCTGGAACTCTGCCCACTTCTCCCTCTGGTGTTACCTAGATGGGGATCCCCTCCATGACCCTCTTCACCAGTTCATAAGTATATGAAAGAGCATTTCACTTTTTTTTGTTCCTTCAAACTCTTCTGAGGTTTCCCTGGTTTCCCCACGAAGCAGCCAGAGGTTGCCCTTCCCCTCAGGGCCCTTGCTGCCTGCATCCCCCCAACCTCTCAGGCCTCCCGCCCCCTGGTTGCACCATTGGTTTGGTGGCTTTTTCCTTTGTTCCTGCACTTGAGTCTCCTTTTCTTTTGAGTCATTTTACAGCTGAGTATCTCCACTAGAAGAGTAGGTAGAAAAAGGAGAAGAGGGATGCTTTGACCTGCGTATCTTGCTTCATTTCCCTCCCTGATTAAAAAAAAAAAAAAAATTGGTAGGAAAAAAGGTTAGAATATAAGTGTGGGCATAAACTTTCACTGTCATATTCTACATATGTCACATCTGCCACCTGTGATCCTGTGAATGTGTAGAAATGAGGGGGTGACAGTGGCAGCGTAATGGTATTTGGGCAGCTTGTTGGACCCTCTGCTCCAGGTCCCCAAAACCCCAGCCTCGGAGCCTCCTGGTCTTTCCCACTCACATGCTGCACAAAGTTTTAAAATCATTTTTTCAGGGATGCCTGGCTGGCTCAGTAGTTAAGTGGCTGCCTTCAGCTCAGGTCAGGATCCCAGGGTCCTGGGATGGAGACCCATATAGGGTTCCCTGCTCAGCAGGGAGCCTGCTTCTCCCTCTGCCTGCTATTCCTCTTGCTCATACTCTCTCTCTGGCAAATAAATAATCTTTAAAAATAAAATAAAATTATTTTCATACATGCCCTCTTTTATTCCACAAATGCTCAATGAATCCAAATAGGGTGCTAAGGTGTGTGTGACTACACACATGTGAGCCAAGGAAGATCCTTGCCCACAATCAATCTACCGTTGGTCACCGGAGAATCCAGGAGGGTGCTCAAGGGAGAGCAGAGGGAAAGACTCAGGAACAGCATGGGGTGGGGGACATACACCTTACTGCTGTTGAGGTTCCAGGTTCCCAGGAAGATGAGACTGAAACCCAGAGACTTCTGAGACTTCTGAGGAATTAGTTGCTTGCAAGAAGTTGCTTTGTCCAGTTTCAGCAGCTATGATGGAGTACTAAGGAATTTCTGTACTTTACTGGCAAATTTTGATACTGCAATTTCTCTTTGTTAGAAGCTCAACCAAGAATTTTTCTTTTAAAGGAAGTTATCAAATTTAGCAAATGATTGCTTCGCTAGATAGACTTCTTACTAAAATGAATCATTTCTCTTGTCCTTTACACTCAAAGGGAAGAAAAATTCAAGACTATAAGGAAACACTGCATTTTCTCTGGGTGATAGATTCCATACTCCTATCTCCTGACCCCAGCACTCTCTGGCTGCCCTCCCTGAAACAATGGACTTAATTTGCTGGGGGTTCTGCCTGCTCCCACCCCCCAGCTGTTACGTGAGTTGTGGAAAAAGGAAAGAGAGTAAGGGATACTCTGAGATGTGGGAACAAAGGCACCATGGTCAGAGTCACCCCCATGTTGTCTGTGAAGGTGGGACGCTCTCTGGGGCGCTTGTCCAGTGCTGTATGTAATGTGCAGAGAAACCTGTGGTTTCCCTCACTATATAATACATTGGATCCGTGCCTTCGAATGCTCAGAAACCATGTTTTTTCCTAACAAACTCCTTTTCTCTTTCGTATCTCCCTAGAAATCTGATTTGAAAAAAATTGTTTAAACAAACCCACAATGTCAGATTTGTTCCAGCAACATGAGGTCACAATATATTCTACTCTTGGGAGATGAAGGTATGGTTTATCCAAAGAAAAGGAAGAGATCCAGTGAAGCCACAACTGTTAACCATTCCACAGAATCAGGTAAAAGGCCATTAATAAATAGCGTGAATTATAGAACTTGGAAAGGAGCATATTTTTAAAACAAGCATGTGAAGAGTCCACTCTATGTCCAGAATTATACAAAAACACTTCCCTGTGAATGTTTAAATATAGTCTTATAAACTGATTTGCTGAAGCTAATAGAAATAAATTACTAGTAGTTACCATGGGCGGAGTGCTTCCTATGTGTCAGGAAAATGCTAAGAGATTCACTTGCACCATTTCATCAAATCTCAGAACAATCCATGAGGTAGAGGTGATTACCTCCATTCTCATGATGCAGGGGGATAGAAGTCAGAGAGAGTGCACACGCAGCCACTGTCCCAAGGGTCTGCCGACTATCACAGTGGGGCGAGGCTGTGGAACTCCAAGCCCTGCCTGTATCTCTCCCGTGGTCCGCAGCACAGGCCCCTTGCCCTGGGTCTCAGATACCCATGCCATTACATGACAGCCCCCTTGCTGGACCCCTCCTCCCCCTCCCTTTTCCCCTCCTCTCCTTCCTTTCCCCCCTCCTCCTCCTCCTTCTTCTTCCTTTCCTCCGGGGTCTCAGATACCCATGCCATTATAAGACAGCCGCCTTGCTGGAACTCTCCTCCCCCTCCCTTTCCCCCTCCTCCTTCTTCTTCCTTTTCCTCTTCCTCTTCTTTCTTCTTCTTTTCTTCTCCTCCCTCTCCTTCTTCTTCTCCCTTCCACCTCCTCTCTTCCTCGTTGATAACTTAAGATACCATGCTAACAGCAAACATTTCTCAATTTTCCAGGAGTTAATGAATAGCTGACATTGTCAGATAATAGCAGAATCTAATAAATTGCCCAAAGTGGTTTAAAGCAGTTGATTATCTTATGGAGATTCAATACAGTACACCCCCCCAACCATTGTTTGCTTTCCTCCATTTCAGTTATCCATGGACAACTGGATAAAGCAGATGATCTTCCTTCTGGTGTATTGGCAGAAGGTCAACAGTTGACTAATGCTACATCACAATGCCTGACTTTTCACTTCACTTTTTCTTATCACATAGGCATTTTATCATTCCCTATCATCACAAGAAGAAAGGTAAGTACAGTAAGATATTTAGAGAGACCACATTCACATAGCTTTTTAATTTTATTTCTTTTTAAAGATTTTATTTATTTACTTTTATTTTTTTAGAAAGAGAGAGCACGAACAGGGGGAGCAGCAGGCAGAGGGAGAAGCAGGCACACCAAGAAAGGAGCCTGATGTGGGGCTTGATCCCGGGACCCTGGGATTATGACCTGAGCTGCAGGCAGACACTAACCACTGAGAGAACTGGTGCCCCTCACATAACTTTTTAAACAGTATATTGTTATAATTATTCTATTTTATTATTAGTTATTTGTTATGACTACTAATAATATTACTGTGCCTAATTTTTAATCCAAATTTTATCACAGGTAGGTATGTAGAGAGAAAAGCAGTGTATATAGGATTCGGTATGATCCATGGTTTCAGGCATCCATTAGGGGCCTTGGAACATATCCCCTGAGGATAAGGGGGAACGGCTGTATGTCCTTTCTGGACATATATGGCCTATATGGAAGTATAAATCACCATATAAATCCTCATAGCCAACCATTCCTTCATTGTGGGAAGCTAACCATCATGTCTGTTCAGAATTACATTTACAAGAAATTCTGGCAAACAGAATTAGTAAAGTTTTAAAGCAACTTCTGGACAGTCATGTCATCAAGTGTTTTGGGGAATTTGGTCCCACACATTTAATTCATTGTTCTAACTCATTGGTGGCATATTTGTGATATTTATCTAAATTACAAAAGAGGGGTGCCTGGGTGGCTCAGTTGGTTAAGCAACTGCCTTCGGCTCAGGTCATGATCCTGGAGACCCAGGATCGAGCCCCACATCGGGCTCCCTGCTCGGTGGGAAACCTGCTTCTCCCTCTCTCACTCCCCCTGCTTGTGTTCCCTCTCTAGCTGTGTTTCTCACTGTCAAATAAATAAAACTTTTTAAAAAAATAAATAAATTACAAAAGAAACAATTTTACTTGATGGCTGCTCAAAATTGTATCTGTCTTCCAAATTAATGCACTTTCTGTTACAAGAATGATGTTTTGGAAACACCGACCTGACTTATTTTTATTTCTCTAAGTTTATCCTTGTTCCCTCCTGGCCTTCCATGTTTAAGGCAAAGCACTAACGCTCAGGAGGGGAACATGATCCCTGCCTGGAAGAATGGGCCATGGAACAGTTGGGCATCAAAGCAAGTCCTGAAAGCCCTATTTTGTTTATAGAACAAAGGATTTTCTCAATTCCATTAACCTCCATGTCACACATTAAGAGCCAGATCTGGTAGACAGACGGGTTATAAGCACGGACTTGGAGAGGAAGGAGACCTTTGTCTCTCTGGCCCTTGTGAACTATGGGAAGATGAAAAGAATGAAGCCAGTAGACTCCAAGCCCCATGTTCCCTCTCTGGAGAGTGGTCTTAGACTACAGGAGAATGAAGGGACTCTGAGAGGACATGGCCTGGAAGCACTTTGTCCCTGTGCCTCTCATCGAGCCACAATCAGACAGGAGAGTTAAATCAACGCTGTGATGGTGCTCCACAACTCAGCGCCTAAACCTGCCTTAGCTCTGTTGTTTCACAGAAGGCATCTGGAGATCCCTATATGCCACATAGAGGACTGTGGGAGGAGTCAGTGGAGGTGGCTAGCAGCCTATCAGAGGAATGCTGCAAAGAGTAACTGAATCATCCCACATCGGTCTGCACATTAAAAGGGAGTCACAGCCATCCTCAGAGGTAATGGAGTGCCAGTGGGAGTGAGCTATGTGGTCAGGGAGGGCCACAAGCCTGGACCAGATCCTCTAAACCACAATGTCAGATGTGCCCAGAGACCAGGTGGACAGGGGCATCACCATGGAAATGAGAGGGGCCAAAGAAGGTGCAAGGATCTGCCCAGATGGCTTTAGAAACCCTTCTTCCGGGGCGCCTGGGTGGCTTAGTTGGTTAAGCCACTGCCTTTGGCTCAGGTCATGATCCTGGAGACCCCGGATCAAGCCCCACATCGGGCTCCCTGCTCGGCGGGAAGCCTGCTTCTCCCTCTCTCAGTCCCTCTGCTTGTGTTCCCTCTCTGGCTGTGTTTCTCTCTGTCAAATAAATAAAATCTTTAAAAAAAAAAAAAAAAAGAAACCCTTCTTCCTCCGACATCCATATGTAATCTTAATGAGGAATAGGGAAATCTAAAAGATACTAAATCATCCAGGAGAGCCAGAGTTACTTCCTAAAAACTGTTTGAATAATTGGGTTGAACTAGAATTTGAGTTGGACTAATACTAGTGGGGTTTTTTCCCCCCCTCCTAACACTCAATAGAATAATAGTTTATAGGGGAGCTATGATCCCTTTATTTTCTTTCAGATGGTTAACTACCTGTCCTGACACCATTTATTTAATAGTACCTCTTTTTGATAGTAACCACTGATTTGAGATGCCACATTTAACATTTAATAAAATCTAATAATCTATTTAGGGTCTGCTGTTCTATCCAAATGCCCACACCAAATTGCTTCAATTTTTGTAGTTTTATGATATTTATTCTCTAAGACTATTCCTCCTCCACTTGTTATCATTATTTTTCCAGAAAGTTCCTGGCTACTTTTTCTTATCTCCCCACATGAACTTTAACATTAGATGCCAAAAAAATCCTGTTGGTAATTTTCAGGATTGCACTAATTTGATAGCTTATTTTTAAGGAAGATGGACATGCCAACTCTTATCCAAGAATCTGGTATGGGCTAGTTTCTTTGTTTTTTAAGACTTGTTGCTACCATGAGTCTACTTGATTATTAGACTTGGAAACACTGAATCTATCAACATATCTTGAAGCCACTTTGGAAGATCATATACTTCCCTCCTATTTTCAGGAATGATCAGTGCTTTTGTTTTTTATTTTGTTTTGCTTTGGCTATAAATTGCTCTATAACAAATTATCCCCAAATAGTAGCTTAAAACAGTAACCAAGTGGTTATTTGCTCATAGATCTGCCGTCTGAGCTGGGCTTGTCAGAGTGGTCCTGCTCCTGGTCTGGTGGTGGTCACTCATGAGGCTGCACTCAGTGGGCTGAAGGCTGAGTTCAGCAGGGAATCAGGATAGCCAAGCTTCTCTCTCTTCCCTCATAGTCTCAGGGCCTCTGCCTTTTCAAGTGGCCTCTCCACATGATCTCTCCAGCAGAGTAGCTGGACTTCTCACATGGTAGTTCAGGGCTCCCCAAACCACAAAAACAGAAACTGGCAGGTCTTCTTGGGCTTAAGCCTGGAACTGGCACTTTACTTCTACACTCTATTATTTAAAACAGGTCATAGATCCACTCAGATTGAAGAATGGGTGGGTGTGGGGGTTACACAAAGGCATGAGTACTGAGGGGCATGGTTCAATATGGGCCACCACATTTATGGCACACCATAGTAGTCTTTTTTTTTTTTTTAAAGATTTTATTTATTTGACAGAGAGAAACACAGCCAGAGAGGGAACACAAGCAGAGGGACTGAGAGAGGGAGAAGCAGGCTTCCCGCCGAGCAGGGAGCCTGATGTGGGGCTCGATCCCGGGTCTCTGGGATCATGACCTGAGCCGAAGGCAGTGGCTTAACCAACTGAGCCACCCAGGTGCCCCGTCTTTTTTTTTTTTTTAAGATTTTATTTATTTATTTGACAGAGAGAGATCACAAGTAGGCAGAGAGGCAGGCAGAGAGAGGGGAGGAAGCAGGCGCCCTGCTGAGCAGAGAGCCCGATGCGGGCTTCGATCCCAGGACCCTGAGATCATGACCTGAGCCAAAGGCAGAGGCTTTAACCTACTGAGCCACCCAGGCGCCCCACACCATAGTAGTCTTAAAAACTTCCAGTAGGGAAAAAACCAAAGCCTTCCAGTAAGCACTACATCTCCAGTATCTAACACAATGCTGGCGGACAGTAGATTTTCAGCACACATCTGTTGAATGGCTACTACTGAAGCACATAGCCAATAATGCTGCATAAATAAGCAGTACCACTACTAGCACTAGTAGAAGCTCAGTTTCTGGAGGCAAAGTCGGAGCAACTATCTGCAAAATCATACCTATAGCAATGCTTGTTTGCTGCTCTTATGTGTTGGGGTCATTTACACATTCGTTAGATACCATCCTACTTCTTGGAAGTCAGCCTCTATTATTATGCCTCAGGAAGGATCCTTCCTGAGAATCTATTCAAAATACACATTGAACTAATAAATAAGTTGCAGAATTTATGTTCTGTGGAAACAAAGGGGAAGTTCTTTGAGGAGAGTGGTTAGTGGGGAGGGAGGCCAGGAGGTTTCTTTGTTCTAGTGAGTCAGGGAAGACTTCCTGGAAGAGGTGGTTTCAGAAACCCATTGAATGATGGGAGAAGATAGAGGTTGATTGGTGATATTCTGGGCAAGTAGCATGATACAAAAATATATATATATAAACAAAAACAAGAGTAAGATGGATGAAGGGGTTGGTGAAAATCTGCAAAGAAGGAGGCGCTGATGTGGGGATTGGCATTTATAAGCACTTTCTGTAAAAGCTTTCCAGTGCTTGGAATGCTTTTGCAAAGGTGAACATTTATTGAGTCAGACTCTAGAAGAAGATCACTTTGCCACTGTCACTCTACTGCTTGGGCTCTCACTCCCTTGATTTTCCCATTCATTTCTGAAAGGGTTCAAAGCGAGGCACAGGATGAACATGGATATATCTCAGGTTCACGGGTACCAGAGTGCATCAATGGATGGCCTCAATAACACCACATTTAAAGATGGCTTCTTTGAAAAGAAACAATGAAACCAGAAGGAGGCAACAAGGTAAACCTCAACTGCCCAGAGCTCTATTCCATGTTGAGTAAAGTTGCTTCTGTGAAGCCTGAGAACATAACCCTAAAGAACATAATCTGCAAGCCATGTGCCCTGCCAGAGAACATCTTTCCAGGGGCAATGCGGATCTTCAGATCATTCTTTGTGACTGTCCCTTTCATAGTAAATGTGGGGAGAAGTGGCTGGGAAATGAGCAGGAGTCATGCATTGTCTTCCCAGCTTGATCCAACACTGCTGAGTAACCAGCAAATTCCTAGAACTGCCTTTACCATTTGTGGCTCTTATTAGGAACCACACTCTTGAGTCAGACAGCCAGGAAGGCTTACTAAATATTTGCCACATGTAGAACCTCAGCTCACGCACCATAAAAAGATGTGTGAAGTCACAAGTGAAAGTAAGCCTCCAAAATCATCTATCCAGTCCCTCTGCTCTCAGGAAAGAGAGTGTGAAATAACCAAGTCAATTAGTTGTTAGGAAAAATATACCTTGCTCTCAGCCCTTAAAAGGTTCTGAGGATACTTCAAAATGATAAAATAATTGGAAAACAAGACTCAGATGTCAAGGAGAAAGACGATTGATTCACCATGGAGAAGAGCAGATTGAAGGTGCAGTGGTTTCATTCTGTGGAAGATGCTGAAGCAGAAGAAAGAGGTCAACACTTCTCTGCCTCTGCTAGGGAGAGAACAAGAGGAAATGGGTCTGCAGAACAGCATGTGGAACTGAAAATAAACACAAAGCACTCATTGCCAATCATCAGTGTTTTTGGGTCCTGAAACACCAAGGATAGGTATAGATTCCTCATTGAAAACAAAAATCTATCAGTGACGGTCTTGTCTAAACACAAACCAAAAAGATCTAGAACAACCTTTCCAAAGTCCTATGTTATCGATAGTCATCGCTGAGTAAAGGGATTATGGTTGGTAACAATAATTAACTATTTATTAATTAAATACCTAATAGTCTACTAAGTATTAATAATAACTATTGCCATTGTTATTTTCTAATTCTCTATAATAAATGACTTTCATTTTTATGGTAATGTAAAAATTCCCCAAAAAATTTTTTTCTGGGGGTGCCTGGGTGGCTCAGTTGGTTAAGCGACTGCCTTCGGCTCAGGTCATGATCCCGGAGACCCAGGATCGAGTCCCACATCAGGCTCCCTGCTCGGCAGGAAGCCTGCTTCTCCCTCTCTCACTCCCCCTGCTTGTGTTCCCTCTCTAGCTGTGTTTCTCTCTGTCAAATAAATAAATAAAATCTTAAAAAAAAAAAAAACTACATCATATAACTGAAAACTGCTAAAATAAATAAAATCTTTAAAAAATTTTTTTCTGGTCTTCTATGACTTAAAAAAATAATAGTTTGATTTTTAGTAAAGGCTGGAATTTACCTGGTGTATAAAAATGTGAGATATGAAATTTCACAGCTACTTTTATGTAGGTAAGTTGTATGAACCTTTCCTGGAATTTCTTACCTTAAAAATAATGCAGGGTATTACCTAGACTTACTTTTTTTTAAGTCTTGTTATATTACACAGTCTATTAGTTTACTGAAACTATCACCTGGCTTAAAGAAACAAAAGTTCAAAACTCATTGAAGTGTTGTCTGTAAGACAAACTCAGATTTTTAAAAATTCGTTTTTCAGTTGTTTTGCTAGTACATGTCCCACACTCAACTGACATGTATAGAGAAATAATTTCAGAGCATAAGTTTATCAGTATTCTAAATTATTCTTTTAATCTCTTCTGCTCAACAAATTGGTAGCTTGCCTACTATACCACTTTTGGTGAATTTGGTCACTGGAGATAGAATTTTAACAATGCTCATCATGTGAGGTAGAATATTACTAAAGAAGAGGCACTTTGCCTGCAAGCCAAGAAGCAGATGTAAAGAAACATCACAGTCCCGGTCTGAATCACTGCCATGAAGCACTCAATGGTTTACCAGATGTGTGCATTATGACACTGAGCTATGCACCATCATGGGACAGATGTTATAGGACAATGGGCAATCACTTCCAGCTGGAATGATCAAGAAAGTTGCTATAGAGGGAAAATTTGAGCCGCATTTAGAGCATAGGTAGGATTTTGATTGACTAAGAATATTCTTGGCAGAGGGAATGGCATAGGCAGAAGTGTGGAGGCAAGGGCCACCTTGTTAGAGAACGGTGAGGCACTGACATAGCTGAATTAGTTAAATCAGCAGTACATCACATGGGCTTTAAATGACAAATTAAGGTTTAGGTCTGTATTTCTTACACTTGATCTTAGCTAAAAAGCTGAGAAGCGATAGGACTATAGTTTTTAGAAAATGGGGAGTCACTGAAGGTTTTTGACCTAAGTATGTGTCTCATTGCTGTGGCCCTATGCCAGATGGAGATTATCCAAAAGACACATTCCTGACTTCTCTATTCAGATGCATCACCAGGGTCACTACATATATAAGATCAAAAACAAGAACATAAAACAGAAATAAGAGGGAAAAAAGTTTGAATAATTGGTAAGGAAAATCTTGGTTTGCCTGGGCAGCTCAGTTGGTTAAGCACCTGCTTTGGGCTCAGGTCATAATCTCAGGGTCCTGGGATCAAGCCCCAAGGTTGGCTCCCTGCTCAGTGGGGACTCTGCTTCTCCTTAAGGGGCGCCCGGGTGGCTCAGTTGGTTAAGTGTCTGCCTTCAGCTCAGATCATGATCTTGGGGTCCTAGGATCGAGTCCTGTGTCAGGCTTCCTGCTCAGTGAGGAGTCCATTCTCCCTCTCTCTCTGCCCCTTCCCCTGGTTTGTGCTCTTTCTCTCAAATAAATAAATAAAATCTTAAAAAAAAAAAAAGAAAAGTCTCAATATGTGTTTTAAAAGTTGCAATTAGGGAGGAAGAAAAGTATTTAATTTGACCCTCGATTTTAATAAAACTCAGGGAAATGCAATTCAAGACGATAAAATAACATTTTCCACATACTAGACAAACAAAAATTAAGATATTTGACAATGATTAATACAATAATTAGGCAAGAATCAACAAGGGTACAGAAGAACTCAACAATGCCATCAGCCAACACAATCAAATACATGCTTGTGGAACACTCCACCCAAAAACAGCAGAAACACTTCATTTCTAGTGCTCATGAAACCTATAGCAAGATGGGCCATGAAACCAACCTCAACAAATTAAAAAAGAATTAGAATCATATAGAATGCAGTTTTTTACCACATGTAATCAAGCTAGAAACAATAACAGAGAGATAACAAAAAAGTCCTTGGGGCGCCTGGGTGGCTCAGTTGGTTAAGCGACTGCCTTCGGCTCGGGGCATGATCCCGGAGACCCGGGATCGAGCCCCACATCGGGCTCCCTGCTCGGCAGGAAGCCTGCTTCTCCCTTTCTCACTCCCGCTGCTTGTGTTCCCTCTCTAGCTGTGTTTCTCGCTGTCAAATAAATAAAATCTTAAAAAAAAAAAAAGTCCTCAAATAGGTGGACTAAACACTCTTCTAAACAACCCATGGGTCAAATGGGCAATTTCAAGGGAAGTTAAAAGGATATCTGAAACAAATGAAAATAGAATATATCAAAATTTGCATGACACAGCTAATGCAGTGCTCAGAGGGAAATCTGTAGCATGAAATCTCTCAAGTTTCACTTTATGAACCTAGAAAAAGACTTGAAAAAGAAGTCAAAAGCAAACAGAAAGAAGGAAATAATAAAAATCAATGGAATTAATTCATTTTTATTCATATATAATAGAATAGAATATATTATAGAATAGAATAGAATAGAATAGAGAAAACCACTGAAACAGCTGATTTTTTTTGAAGATCAACAAAATTGACAAACCAGTAATGAGACTGACAAAGAAAAAAAAGAGAGAAGATACTGGGTGGCTTGGTCGTTAAGTATCTGCCTTTGATTCAGGTGATGATCCCGGAATCCTGGGATCGACCCTGCATGGAGCCCCATATCAGGCTCCCTGCTCAGCGTGAAGCCTGCTTCTCCCTCTCTCACTCCCCCTGCTTGTATTCCCTCTCTAGCTGTGTTTTTTTCTGTCAAATAAATAAACAAAATCTTTAAAAAGAGAGAGAGAGAGAGAGAGAGAGAGAGAGAGAAGACACAGATGACCAGTATCAGGAATGAAACAGGGAATATCACTAAAGAAACTCCAGACATCAAAAGAATAACGAAGTAATACCATGAGAAATTATACACACATAGACTTGACAACTGAGATGAAATGGACTAATTCCTAGAAAAACATGAACTCATCCAATATGAAACAGGCTATTTTAATAGCCTTATAACTAATAAAGGAATTAACTACAATTTTAAAGACCCCCACAAAGATCCCAATGGTTTCACTGGAGAATTCTAAACATTTAAAGCAGAATTGACACAAGTTTTATACAATCTCTTCCAAAAAATAGAAGAGGGGACAATTCCCATTTCATTTTGTGAAATTGGTATTAGCCTGATACCAAAATCAGACAAAGTCAGTACTTCATGAATATAGAAAAAAAATTAACAAAATATTAGCAAACAGAATTTACCAACATATAAAAAGAATAATACACACCATAACCAAATAGAGTTGGTTCCAAAGATACGAGTCGGTTTCAATATTTGAAATCGATCAATATAACCCACTTCCTACACTAGAAGAGAAAAATCATGCATATCAATGGAAAAAGTATTTGACAAAATTCAATAATGATTCATGATAAAAACTCCCAGAAAAACAGGAATAAAGAGGAACTTCCTCAATTTGATAAAGAGCGTCTACAAAAAACTCCCCCAAAACAAACAAACAAGAAACCATAAACAAACTACAGCTGACATCATACTTAATGGTGAGAGACTGAACGTATTCTCCTACAAGTCTGGGACAAGGTAATGAAATTTGTTCTCATTCAACACAGTGCTGAATATTCTAGTCAGTGTGTAGGCAAAAAAATAAAATGAAAAGTATATGGATCAAAAAGGAAGAAATGAAACTGTCCATATTTTCAGATGACATGATTGTTTACCTAGAAAATCCCAAGGCATCTACAAAAAATTCCTAAAACTAATAGGTGAGTTCATCAAGTTCATAGGACACAGGATGAACCTACAAAAATCAAATGAACACATGGACACCAAAATTTAAGATACAAACATACCATTTATAATAACTAAAAAAAGAGAAATATTTACATGTTAATCTAACAAAACACATATAGGACTTGAATCCTAACAGCTACAAACTGCTGATGAGAGAACTAAAAAATCTAAATAAATGGAGAGATGTACTGTGCTCATGGATTGGAAGACTCAACCTAGTAAAGATGCCAATTCTCTCTAAATGTATATATAGGCTTAATGCAATTCCTATAAAAATCCCAGAGTTTATATACACACAATTATTCTAAAATTTATATGGGAAGGCAAAGAAACTAGAATAGCTGAAACAATCTTGAAAAAGAGGAAGAAACTAGCAGGAATCAGTCCATCAAATTTTAAGACATTTTATAGGTATAGTAATCAAGACTATGTGGTATTGGCAGAGAGACACATATATAAATAGAACAGAATAAAGAATCCAGAAACAGATCCACACAAATATGCTCTTTTGATTTTTTTTTAAAATATTTTATTTATTTGACAGAGAGAAACACAGAGAAGAAACACAAGCAGGGGGAGTGAGAGAGGGAGAAGCAGGCTTCCCGGCCGAGCAGGGAGCTGGATGTGGGACTTGATCCCCAGTGTCTGGGATCATGAGCTGGAGGCAGTCGCTTAACCAACTGAGCCACCCAGGCGCCCCTCATTTGATTTTTGACAGTAATGCAAAACTGAGCACAAATATGCTCAGTTGATTTTTTTAAAAAGATTTTATTGATTTATTTGACAGAGAGAGACACAGCGAGAGAGGGAACACAAGCAGGGGGAGTGGGATAAGGAAAAGCAGGCTTCCTGCAGAGCAAGGAGCTCGATGTTGGACTGGATCCCGGGACCCTCGGATCATGACCTGAGCCAAAGGCTCAACGACTGAGCCACCTAGGCACTCCTGCTCAGTTGATTTTTTTTTTTTTAAACGATTTTGTTTATTTGACGGAGAGAAACACAGCCAGAAAGGGAACACAAGCAGGGGGAGTGAGAGAGGGAGAAGCAGGCTTCCCGCTGAGCAGGGAGCCTGATATGGGGCTCCATGCAGGGTCGATCCCAGGATTCACCCAGGATTCCGGGATCATGACCTGAGCCGAAGGCAGTCGCTTAACCAACTGAGCCACCCAGGCGCCCCGTCAGTTGATTTTTGACAGTGATGCAAAAGCAGTTCAGTGAAGGAAAGACAGTCCTTTCAATAAAGAAGCAGTTGGCTAGACTTTAAAAAAAAAAAAAAAACAAAACAAAACCCTAACTAAGAGTCATACCTTACAGAGGGTGCCTGCGTCGCTCAGTGGATTAAAGCCTTTGCCTTCAACTCAGGTCATAATCTCAGGGTCCTGGGATCGAGGCCTGCATCAGGCTCTCTGCTCAGCAGGGACCCCTTTTCCTCCTCTCTCTCTGTCTACTTGTGATCTCTCTCTCTGTCAAATAAATAAATAAAATATTTAAAAAAGAGTTATACCTTACAGAGACATTAACAGGGATCACATGCTTAAATATAAAATACAATGCAAAAAAAATGAAACATTTAGAAAAAGAATAAGAGAGAATTTTTAGGATCTAGGACTAGCCAAAGAGCTCTTAGAGTTTATACTAAAAACAAGGTCAATAAAAAGAAAAATTGGTAAGTTAGACTTCATCAAAACTTAAAATTTTATTCTGCAAAAGACCCTGTTCAAAGGATGGAAAGAAAAATTACAAAGTGGGAGAAAGTATCTGCAAATATACGTCTGACAAGGGACTAGTATCTAGAATATATAAAAGTCACAACAGCAAAACAACAACAACCCAATTATAAAATGGACAAAAGAGCATGTACAGATGGCAAACACATGAAAAAATATTCAACATCATTCACCATTAGGTAAATGCATATATAAGCCACAATGAACTATTATTACTCACCTATCAAAATGCCTAAAACAAAAAATAGTAACAACATGAAATGCTGGACAGCATGCTGATATCATTCATACATTGCTGGTGGGAATTTATAATGATTCAGCCCTTCTAGAAAGCACTTTGACAATTTCCTGAAAAACTAAACATTCAGCCACTCTATCACCCAGAAATTGCACGCTTTAACATTTTCCCAGAGAAATGAAGGCTTATGTTCACACGAATTCCTATACACAAATGTTTACAGCAGCTTTATTCATAATGCCTAAGAACTGGTAACAACCCAGATGCCCTTCAATGGGTGAATGATTAAATGAACTGTGGTACATCCATACCATTGAATACTACTCACCAGTAAAAACAAAAATGAACTACTGATACATGTAAGAACCTGAATGAATCTCCAGAAAACTATGCTGTGTAAAGAAAAGTCAACCTCAAAAGATTATATATTGTATTACTACATTTATACAACCCTGTTGAAATGACAAAATTATAAAAATACTGAACAGATTGGTGGTTGCCAGGGATTAAGGATGGGGTAGACCAAGTATGAGACAGCAATTGTGACTATAGCCGGTATAGCCAGCACTTGCCATCTTTGTGGTGATGGAAATGTTCCATATCTTGACTATATCAATGTTATTATCTGTTGTGAGACTGTATCATTGGGGGAAACTGGGTGAAGGGCATACGGGAATTCATTGCAAGTAAATCTAAAATATCTCCAAATAAAAAATTTAGGTAAAAAGAAAACCAAGAGAATGATAAACACAAAATTTAAGATAGTGAAGGGGGAAAGGGAATGGAATAGAAAGGAGCATAAAAGTGAATGAGAGAGATTGTCAGTGTACTGATTCTTGGATTAGGTGGTGGACTTTTTTTTTTAAAGATTTTTTTATTTGACAGAGAGAGCATGCACGTGTGCGTGCATGAGTGGGGGAGAGGAGCAGAGGTAGAGGGACAAGCAGACTCCCCATAGAGCGTTGAGCCCCCCACGAGGCTCAATCCCAGGACTCTGAGATCATGACTTGAGCGCAAGGCAGATGCTTAACTGACTTAGCCACCCAGGCATCCCTAGGTGGTGGATTTAGAGATGCTTGTTATGTTATTAATAAATTTTTAAAAGTAACAAATAATTGAAAGAAATCCATTGATGAATCAATGATGACAGAGTAGAAGAAACCAAGAATAAAGGTTAATCGAATTTTGTGTACCAGACATCTAGGAAGGAATTAGCCCAGCTTCCTTTGAGAAGCAGTCTTTGGGCTGCTTTCTTACAGAAACCTAAGGCTCTTTGAGCTATAAATAAGCCAAGAGCGTGGGTGATTGTTAAGAGAGGAAAGAGATTTCTTGAAACAACCCCAGTCACTCATCTTGAATGTCTGGGGGACTGTCAACGCTATTGTTCTCCTTCTCATGAAATCTACTGCATTGTCAGTGGAAGTCATTTATAGTTTATTCATTCAGCAGATGTATGACTAGTATTCTGAACCTAGCTCTTTGTTAGAAGAAGTTAGAGCTGCCCCCAAGGAAATTACAAATTAGTTGTAGATAGTGGTAGGTTGTACAAGAAATTAGTGAAATTATTTTAAAA
This sequence comes from Spilogale gracilis, assembly GCA_004023965.1. Lineage (NCBI taxonomy): Eukaryota > Metazoa > Chordata > Mammalia > Carnivora > Mephitidae > Spilogale > Spilogale gracilis. The sequence goes on from PITA01005334.1 coordinate 103,283, forward strand.
GTGAGTCACAAATGTCTTACTCATTGTTTTAAAGAGAATAATGAGCAAACTCTTCAGATACTAGGCTATTATAATTCTCATGGTATGCTGTAACTTAGGGCTGCCCTAGATACCAGCATTGTATAACTAGTGAAAATACTTTTACTAGATGTTTTTCCACAGGAAACATAATTGGAGGGGAAAAAAGAAAAAGCAATCACTTATTTTTTATGTGAAGTATGCCACCATTGTGCTTATGTAAATCATTAAGCTTACTCATATCTGCTTGGATGGTAAGTGGTGGACCTTTCCTGGGGGCAACACTTCTAAACACATGCTGCTTGTCTCAGGGTGGGTTTTCATTATATATTAAACAGTTAAACCTTCAATGAGTACCTGTTCTAATTGAGTTTGAACACCAACTCTGCCCCTTTTCTGGATAACCTAGACAAGTTCCTTGAGCTCTCTTTGTGTCAATGTTTTCACTTCTAGTGCTGGTTATTCTTACATCCAGGCACTGGGCTGAGGAGTGGGGATACAGTGATGAATAAGACATTGCCTTTGCCCTCCTGGATTTCCTAATCTAGTAGGGGAAGGAAGATGTATAAATAAGGAATGGGGCATTAATATACATAAAAGATGGAAAGACACACATCCAGCTTATGACTGGCATTGGCGATGGTGATCACTATATTCACTTGGTTATATATTTTCATAAAATTAGCAAAAGAAAGATATTTTAACTGCAGTTAATTAAGACTGGTTTTTTTTTTCCACTCCAACTTTCTCTCTGGCATATTTCCTTTCCTGTCGGTGGCAGGAAATGACCGTGTACATTTTTGAGAGACAGTGAAGGGGATTTGGGTTGGTATAGATTTAGACTTGGAGACTGGTATAGGAATGACTTCCAGGATACTCTTAACACCCACCATGCCAACTCACTTGCTATATGAAGATGCAAGGCAGAGGTTATGATGATATAAACGTGTCCTATGGTATTGGCACCAGAAGTAAGCCAACAGTGGACATTTGAAATATACTCAGTCAAAGCTAGTTGGTGGCCAAGGCTTCCAATTATTAGCTATATAACGATGGAAGATTTGGTGCTCATGGATGCCTAGTCAAAAAGGAAGTCCTCTGGGCACTTGGATGGCTCAGTCTGTTAAGCATTTGCCCTCCGGGGGCACCTGGGCAGCTCAGCTGGTTATGCAACTGCCTTTGGCTTAGGTCATGGTCCCAGGGTCCTGGGATCAAGCCCCACATCCAGGGATCAAGCCCCTGGGAGCCTGCTTCTCTCTCTCCCACTCTCCCAGTTTGTATTCCTTCTCTCACTGTCTCTTTCTCTGTCAGATAAATAAATAAAATCTTTTTAAAAAAAAGCTTCTGCCTTCTGCTGGGGTCATGATCTGGGATTGAGCCCCACTTCAGGCTCCCTGCTCAACAGGGAGTCTGCTTCTCCCTCTCCCTCTGCCCCTGCCCATTCTCTCTCTCTCTCTCTCTCTCTCTCTCTCTCTCTCTCTCTCCCCTTCTCAAATAAATAAATAAAATCTTGGGGGAAAAAAAGGAGCTCCTCACAGTTCAGGACATACTTGATGATGCAGCTGACACAATTATATACACATAAACTTTTTTTTATAGTGGGAAGGGGCAGAGGGAGAGAGAGAATCTTAAGCAGTGGAACCCAACACCGGCTCGATCTCACAACCCTGAGATCATACCCTGAGCTGAAACCAAGTAGGTCCTTTCTCAGTGCCAATCTATATACACAATAAGTAAGTAAGAGGGTAATAGCCTAACACAGTGTGATTGAATCACATTGTCCAAATATCTTCCCACTGGTAAGAGTTAGGGAACCTACAATTCCACTATTTGATATTTGTCCTTTCTGTGAATGCATCACCAATACTTTTTCCTTTTGAAATACAAATATCTTCAGTAGAGGTCCCAGGACACCCATGTTTGACTTGCTGTCTTTGTCTTTCCTCCCTGAGAAGGGAGGGACAGAAAAGCCTGAGGGTTGGGAAGTTTGTCTAGAGGAAATGTCTTGATGTGTTTCTGACTGGGCTGCAGAGTCCAGAGCTTTGCCTTGGGTTGCATGCCTCTTGGGGAATCCTAGGCACCAGGGAGACAGCTTCAGGGAGTGGATGTTTCTAGAAGGGGCCATGGAAGGGAAGTCACTAAAAACAACCCTTGACATATTCTTTGGGGCAGGTCCTTATATTTTTCTGTTCCTGTTTTTCTTTTTTTTTTCTTTACCAGGAGTCCAACAAGTGACCCAAGGATCAAGTTCAATCCTTTTGACCCGGAACAGTGGTTCATCTAAAAATATTCTCTAATTAGTTAGTAGGATTTTCATACTCTGCTGGTAGGACAATTAGTTGTAAGACCATTTTGCAATATAAGTCGAGTACCTTGAAAGTAGGTATATTTCTTTTGATTAGCAATTCCACTCCTAGGAATTAAACCTAAGGTCATACTCAGAGATGTGCGAAACTATGTGAGTACAGTGATTGACATGGACTGTAGTATGTCCCTCCCTAAATACATATGTTGAAGCCCTAGTCCCAAATGTGACTGTAGCTGGAGAATGGGTCTTTAAGAGGGTAGTTAAGGTTAAATGAGGTCATAAGGTTGGAGCCCCCATCTAATAAGACCATGGCCTTTTACGAAGAGAAAGAGACAATCGCTCTTTCTCTCTCCCCACTATGGGAAGTCACAGTGAGAAAACAGCCATCTAAAAGCCAGGAAGAGAGTCTCCACCAGAAACTCAACTGATCAGCACCTGTTCTTGGCCTTTCCAGGCTCTAGAACGGTGAGAAATACACTTCTGTTGTTTCAATCACCCAGTCTATGATATTTTGTTATGGCAGCTCCTGCTGACTTAGACAATGGTATTCATAACAACCGTGGGGGGAACAGTGCGTGATCCGCCCCTCCCAAGCTGCCAGAAACTTTGGTGGAGGTACCCGTGAATGTGAATGAAAGTCCCTCCGGGCCCCCCTCCCTCCCTAGAATCTGGAAAGCCGCGTACCCTGTGGGCCGGGGTAATATGTCCTTTATGTGCTTATCCAAGACATATTGTTCATTTAATCCTCCTCCTGGTAATCATATCTCTGTATCTCTTATCTGTATTCCTTGCTCCCTCTGACTCAATGGTCTCGGCTTCTATGGATTTAAGTAATCACTCTGCACCCTAAGGTGATGTGAGTCTATTCATAAACTTCCCTTTTTTCCTGACCTTCACTTATACTATGTGTTTATAACACTTTTCTTTATAGCGGAAATCAGTAGTTGATAATTATAACCTGCATAGATACACTTTGATTGAGACTATATCAATACCAATATACTTAATAGTTTAAATGTAGTTACTTAAAGTTTCCACGACCACCCATTCACCTTTTGCCTGTGTGACCACTCTCTACCTTGCACGGCCAGAGGAGAAAACATTCCATTGAGATAAGATAGGCAGAACCAACTGTTTGCCTAAAGCTAAATTGATGTGACTTATCATACACCCTTCCCTCGAGATGATCTGTAACTAAAAAGCTTTAAATAAAGAACCCTGAAGACACAGTTTTCAGGAGATCCCCACACCACTCTTCGAGTCCGGTCTCCTCATATCGGGGAACCCTGACTGTTGCCAGGGCCGGCTCCAGGCAAACAACGTTGTTTGCATATAAGGAAAAACTGAAAGCAACAAAGTAAAGAAATAGATATGCAGATCAGCTGTGGTATATCTCTACAATGGGGTGTTATGCCTGTTTAAAATGATGTTGATGGATATTTATTATCATGGAGAGAGGTTTATTATTGTCTAAAGGGGAGAAAGCATGTTGGAGTATGGTTTTATGCATGTAAAGACATATATGTGTATACACTTACATTTAAAAATGTGGGAAAGTAATACATGTGTATTCAGTATTCTCCAGAGAAACAGAACCAATAGGATATATATAGAGAGAGATACACAAGAGGAGATTTATTATAAGAATTGGTTCTGATGGGTATGGAGTCTGAGAGCTCCCATAATCTTGCATCTTCAAACTAGAGAATGAGGAAAGCTGGTTGTATAATTTAGTCAGAGTCTAAAGGCCTGAGAACCAGGGGTTGGGGGTGGTGTGGGGAGCTGCTGATGTAAGTAGTCCTAGAGTCAGAAGGCCGAAAAGTGAAGAGCTCAAGAGCCCTGATGTCCAATGGCAGGAGAAGATGGATGGATGTCCCAGCTCAAAAAGAGAGAGAGAATTCACCCTTTTGTTCCATTTCAGCCCTCAATGGATTAGACAATTCCCACATTGGTGAAGCAGGATCTTCTTCACTCAGTCTACAGAATCAAATGTTAATTTCTTCCAGAAACACCCAGAAATAATGTTTTATGAGCATGTGGTATTGTTGATTTCATTCCTGGCAGGAGAGGAGGCTGGGTTTTTTTGTTTTTGTTGTTGTTTTTTAAAGATTTTATTTATTTATCTGAGAGAGAGAGAGCATGAGAGGGGAGAAGGTCAGAGGGAGAAGCAGACGCCCTGCGGAGCTGGGAGCCCGATGTGGGCTTCAATCCTGGGACTCAGGGATCATGACCTGAGCCGAAGGCAGTTGCTTAACCAACTGAGCCACCCAGGCGCCTAAGGATGCTGTTTCGACAAGAATACACAAGTACTCAGTCCTCTGCTTACAATTTTGCATGTGTGATGATCTGGAGAATTCTCACAGATTTGCTTCTGGGGCCATACATTTCAAATTTTTCTCCACCATCGACATTGATTTGGTGCTGTGTGAAAATGTTCATTTCTCAGTACAAAGAAACCTTCTCAGGTGAGTGAGCAGAGGTGGCAGTAGGGATATTCCTGGCAGCCTTACAATTAGCAATAATATGACTCTAGACAGAAGTGACTGCAAACCGCAAACATATATTCCAATATAGAAGTACAGCTCCGATGAACCTTCTTTGGCAAAGTCCCCAGATGCCCATAGCCAGTTCAATACCACCAGAAATGAAGAGAGAGGGGGGAGGTTGGGGTGAAAAGAGACAGTGGGATTAAGCATTTATAGTTAAAATATTCCACTTTTGCAAATCTTATTACAGCCTATCACCATGTGGACACTTTGCTAGGCCCCTTCTGGGTCTTGAAAGGGGCCTGCCCAAGTGAAGAACTGTAAGCCTACAGACATCGACTTTCCTGCTCTCCTGGATTATTGCTGTCACCTCTTGTTTCTTCCTTAACCCTGTAAGACTGTTTTTAACACCTGGATCAAAGGGATCCTATAAAACATTAGGTCATGTCACACCTCTGTTCAAAAGCCCAATATTTTCTCATCTCACTTTGAGTAAAAGTCTGCCCCTTTGCCTTTCTGCCCTCACCTCTCTATCAAACTACTCCCCTCAAAAACCATGCAGATATAACACAGAAGTACATATAACACACAGAAATAACAAAAACTAGAGAACATGGGATAGTAACCCTAATTAGAAATATGACAGATCTGGGTGCCTGAGTGCCTCAGTTGTTTAACATCTGGCTTTGGCTCCGGACATGATCTCAGGATCTTGGGATAGAGCCCCAGGTCTGGCTCCCTCCTCAGCAGGGAGTCTGCTTGTCCTTCTGCCCCTCCCCTGCTCTCATTCACTCACTCATAAATGAATGAAAGAGAGAGAGAGAGAGAAAAAAGAAAGACCTCACTGCACTCCAGTGTCCTATAGTTTCTGGAATGATCCAGCATGATATCAAGGGGCTCTTGGATTTGTTGTTCATGCAGCCTGGGCCACCCCCACCCAGATATTCACATGGCCCCCTCTCTCACCTCCTTCAGGAGAACCTTGCTTGGTCTCCCTTCACGATGCCCTATTTCTCATCCCTCCTTTATATGTCTCCATAGAACATCTAAATACTACATTTTTCCTCTCTAAATACTACGTTTTGTTTGTTTGTCTCCCTCCTCTAAGACGTGAGCTCCCTGAGGTGTGGCTCTTTGCTTTGTTCATTGCTTGACACAATGACTGATTTCTGATAAACACAGGGGTCTCTGCCTTCAACTTTCCTTTCTCTAGCCCCCCCAGAACCCCACAGGACCACTTTCTGACAATTACTGGAAAGCCAGTTCTCCTAAAAGAGAATGAGTAGTGACAGGGTTTTCTAGCATTTGAACAACTTGTTTTTATAAAAAACTGTCATCTTATGAAGTGAATCACCGGAGGATTTGATCACCGAGCTATAAATCTCCTGCAGCTCCTACCCCGTCCCTATAGATGTAATCCAGGGTCATTGTGGTAGTAATAGAAAATTGCCAAACCATGTAATTCTCTCCCCCAGTTCACAGGAAAAACTATGCATACAAAGGAAAGGCAAAAGAAGAAAAGGAGACATTTGAAATGTTTGTTTTGTTTATCTTTTCTTCATTTTCACATTTTTTTTTCGCCTGACTTAGAATGAAATGAACCAGAAATTACAGAAAAGCAAGAAAATGGGCTGTTACTAGAGTGTCCCACTTGGTGAAAGAGATGTTGGCATTCTGGTGTGACAAATGAGCTTAGTATCAGGGAAAGCAATAGTTAGTGCTGTAAATATGACATGTTTTAAGATGTTAACATAATAAAATGTTCCCCAAAAAGTTAAAAAAAAAAAAAGGAAAAGGAAATTCATTTATATTCCCACCACCACAGCAGAAAAGCTACCATTTGGTTATATTCTCCTCCAATTTTTTCTGATATGCACACATTTTGTCATTGTGGTTAAAAAAAAAGCACACGGCATAAAATTTACCATCTTAACCATTTTTAAGTGTATAGTACAGTGGTGGTATACATGCATTTATATACATGTCATACTTGCACTTTTTGTAAACCGATTTTTTTCTCACTTTACTTTATATTCAATAAATCTTCCATGTGGCAAATCTATCTTCATGCTTGCAATTTTAAAGATGCATACTGTTCTATCCCACGACTAAAACATATTGTAGTCAGCCATTCTCCTATTATTGTACTTTTATGTTACTTACAGTTTTTTACTCTTAAAAGTAGTATTATGAACTTTCAGTGCCTATAGTATTTTTCTCTTTAGTATTTACAGTGATCTTCCTATGATGATTTTCTAGAACTTTCCTAAGGAAAATGAAGTCAAAAGTGATGACTATTGCATGGTTGTTGTTGGTTTTTTTTAAGATTTTTATTTATTTATTTATTTGACAGAGAGAGAGAGAGATCACAAATAGGCAGAGAGGCAGGCAGAGAAAGAGGGGGAAGCAGGCTCCCCGCTGAGCAGAGGGCCCGATGTGGGACTTGATCCCAGGACCCTGAGATCATGACCTGAGCTGAAGGCAGAGGCTTAACCCTCTGAGCTACCCAGGCGTCCTTGCATGGTTCTTAAGTGATAATAAATTTGCTTTCCACTAACTTTGTATCAATTTACAACAATGCCAATGAAATATGAAAGCAGCAATTTCACACTCTCACCAACATTTGATACTTCTTATTTTGTTAATTTAATATTTTTAAATGTTCCTCATGCTAATACATATTTTTTCCTATATACATTTTTCTTGATTATTTTCTTTGTTAGGAATTGCCAGTTCATGTCCCTGTGCAGTTTACTTTTGAGAAATTGTCTCAATATTTTTTCTTATTTCTTTTCATGGGCTATAAAAATAGAGATTTTAACCTTTTATCATAGCTATTATGAATATTTTTCCCATCTCCTTGTAATGTCTGGGCATGCTCTCATCTAAAGCACGATAGCATTCTTGTACAGTTCAGATCTTTCCAATGTATCTCCTGTTACAAGGGGTCTTAGAAAATTCTCTCCATGATGTCTTAATCCCAGGGCTTTAATAAATAATTTAATTCTGTTTTGTCTCCCTGATTCTACTTTCTGTATCTAGTTATTTAATCCATTCATTTTGATGTGTAGGTTGGTCAGATTGACTTGTTCCTTAAATGCTCACTAGTTAAACAAGACTCCTCCTTTAGATATATTTGAAGAGACCCTTAAATGAAGTAAGAGAATAGGAGAAGTAAGAGAATCTGATGCCTATATGAAGAGTTCTCCTGTGCTGGGACACGGATCTAGGCTCTGTGAGGAGCGTGGTAGAAGGTACCGCCCCAGAGGACTTAGGGTGTGGTGTGCCTCAGTGGGAACAGCATAGTGGCAATACCCAGAATGCAGGATGGGACAGCACCCGAATGGCCGCTGTGCTTTCACCTTACCCTTTCCGTTGCTAACCAGGAATGGAGAATGAAAGCAATTCTTGACCCAGAGGTTTTCCTATCTTGCTAGATAGTTTCAGGAATTGAGGGCTCTCTGCGGACCTACTGCAATGAATTAACTGCCCACGTGTGTGTTTGTGTGTGGAGCTCTGTACTAGGAACACTGCGTACCTGTGTGATTTGCAAAAGTAATAGCTCCGGGGCAACTGTGAGTGACGCAGCACGATGAAAAGGATAAACTGGAGATGAGAAGATAAATCTAGGCGGAGATGAGAAGATAAATCTAGGCGGACAACCTTAATGTAGAGATGGCTCCGCTGTGTAGCCCTGATGGTATAGGGGTAGGGCACCGTCCCTACAAAACGTTGCTC